>CM021772.1:4434872-4457999 GCA_011076525.1 Nettapus auritus | reverse complement strand
GTGCAAAGGATGCAAAACACATAGAATGTGGAAGAAGGGATAAAATACTGGAATAAAATGAATCAGGATAGGGAGGTCACTCATATAACTAATGGCTTTAGCAAACAAGCTCTGGTATATCTGGTTGGAGCAGATAGAAATAGTGCAGCCCTCACCAGTCTGTCCTTGTCCTCTTATATCCCCTGTAGCAAAACTGGCAGAAATAAATACTTGTTTCCATACTAGCTGCTGCAGTGCGGCCCTAAATATTATTGCAAAACATTTTTAGTTGTACTTCTAAGCTAATAAACTAAAGGTGTAAGCATTGGTGGCTAAGGGCAGGGATATTTTTTTTGAGTGGTGGGACCTTCAGCAAAAGTAAATCAGAGAGTTGACGGCACTAACAACTGAAACTACTGGAGCTGTGCAGTGCTTACAATGAGTCTCGTCAATACATAGGCATTTAGATTTATGTGTTATGACTGCTAGAAGGGGGAATCAACCTGTAAAGAAATTAGAACAAGGGGAAAATTATGTGAAATCAGTTTGAATTTTATGGAAAACAGGCTTTATCATGTATGACTCTAGAGGAAAAAAAAAAAAGAAAAGAAAAAGGAAAAGAAAAAGAGGGAGACGTCAATCAGTTTCTGTTAAATGTATTTAAAATAACTTACCATGGATTATAACTGCAGATTAAAGCTACCCATATTCAATTGATTAAAACTACTGATAATTTCTGGAATTGGTTCTAAAAGGTGATTGCCATAGTATAAATGTTTCTAGGCTGATAGGACAGATTAATATTATTCAATATTACAGTCGTGTCTGAAAGAAGGCATCACTTGTAAAAAATTACACATACTAGTCATAATTCATAGATGGGTAAATAGCTACAGTTGTCACCTTCTCCCCTGCCACAAAAGTGTGGCAAAAAATACTGTCTGCACTAAAGCAACCCCATCTCCTAATTTTCTTGCTACATTTCCTGTGCAAAAGGTCTCAGAAGGGCACATGAGTCCCTAGCTATAATGAATATAGGGAGTGCTAAATCCAGAAACAAACAGTGGCTCATAAGGAAGATGACGACTGCTATGAAAATTAGCATGGTATAACTGAAAAAAAGGCTGAAGCCATTGTTGGCTGGATTCAGAAATGTTTTGTTTCAGACCATGACACAGGGAATGACCTCTGCTCAATAAAATGTTCAAACACAAATATAGACCCACTGAAGTAACATTTCCTAGATGTCCAACTTCCATGTGACTTCTAAGTAATATCTTAGGTTTATATATCCAACTCAAATAAAGCTTGTGTCAGCAGTTAATACTGCCTCTTGGCACAGCTAATCTAAACTGGCATGAATTTACTAAAAGTTATGATGGAATAATATTATATCAACCCAATATTGATGACTAGCTCCAGTTATGATTTCATAACAATAATCAGGATTCAGTCCACTCTTTGTTAACGAGTAAAGTCAATTAAAATATTTCTTTGTGTTATGCTAATTTATATGAATTGTGACGCTCTATTTTATATTAGATATACTGTTTTCCAGGAATAAATCGTCATTAATAGATGTGAAATACCTAGTCTTTCAAATGCAGTAGTGTTTATCAAATGTACAACAAGCAGTATAACCAAACACTCTAAGTAATCTAGGACATTAGATGGCTATTATATAGTAATGACATCAGACAGTAATTCATTTTCCAAAATGTACTGAAGTTTCTTTAATGAAACTAGCCATTTGTGTAAACTGTGTGAATAGTTATTGGTCTGCTTCAGTTTGTGCTGAACTGAAGAACAGTAAATTTTGGATCATGACAGGAGAACAAATTTTAATCAATTCTAGAAACTATACTCAGTACTCTAGCACTACCACAATACGTCAGTGACATTGTACCTTTTAACTTGAGTAATCTTCCTGAAGAGCCTCTCTTCATAGCTACATCCATCCTTGAGAAACAGTGAGTCCCTTTTTAGCATATTAAACCATTTAAACAACAAACAAGCAACGGAAGTTGTAAGAACAATATTCCTTTTATTAAAAAATATATGTATCTTAATTTCACCCTGTATGATAACACTTGGTTGGCTTATTAATTACCACTATTTTTTGTTGTCATTCCTGTTATGTACTGCTATGACTTAAACATTGGAACTCAGCATTTATTTTATCAAAGCCATAGATATAGTTTTTTTTTTTAATATGAAGGTTTTCCATATGTCATATTTCTTTAGTGATTAATACATTAGTTGATTCACCTTCCCACAGGAACATTTTCATTCCTGATAGACTTTGACATTTAAAGTGTAAGTCTTCCAGCAACAACATAGTACAAAAAACTCCAGGAGACAGGTTAAAAAAAATAAATTAATTAAAAGAAGATGTCACTGAAAGTTTAAGATTGTAAAATTGCTCCCACTTGTGAACTGTGACTAACCCAAGTGGAGACAGTTTTTTTTAGTAGTTGGACTTGAAAATTATTTTGTAATTTATCACTCTCAGGTGTCACTGTTAGATAAAGAATTCCATTCAGCATGCTATAGCATGTCACTTGCCAGTGTGAAAACCTGAGCCTGATGTAATTCTGATAGGTTAAAGTTCCAGTGCTGAAATTCAATTCATTTTTATTTTTTATTTTTTTTTCCCCTTTGGCTACAGGTTTTAATAATAATTTAAGATTTTACGTCTTCTACCTTAGAGGCATATACATTTAAAAATAGTGAAGTCAAGAATAAACTCATTTACAGGTAAAAGTTTTCTATCAGAACCAAGTGGTTCTGATAGAAGTTATTTTCTCCAAAGCAACGTAGCTGCCAATATAAAAAATTAGAACACGTTTTAGAGATTTCTGAAATTACATGTTTCCTTTACTGTCTACTTCTGAAGTGAGGAAATGAAACCTGAGTATATCCATTTACTTCCTGGGGAAGCCCATTATACTTTCTGTGACTGACAGAAGATCCTGGAAAACGTTGACAGGTATAAGCTTCTTTTGCGCCACCCTGACAGGAGTTGGCATATGTTCTAGGTTTAGCATAATTAAGAATCAGCATGTTTACATCTTCCTCTTTTGTTGAGGTAACTCCAGCAGTACCTGTTCACTCACCCTGTTTAGTGTGTGTGGGGAGAGGGAGGGGGGAACATAGAAATAAAAAATATATATGAGAAAATTGCTGTAAATCAAAGACAGCGCGGCAATTTCCCCAATTACAGGTTTCTACCTCAGAGCTGATGGTTAAAATGGTGAAGCCTCCCAGCAGTCACCTCTGTAGGCAGGGAAATGCTGGTACCTAGAAAGGAGCAGTGCTCACAACCTCAATATATCAGCACTTTCCATTTGCAGGGGCACAAGTTCCAATGCCACAGCTGCCTCTGGTCAAGGGCCAGAAAAACATTCTCATATTTTATTGAAATTGGCTAAATCCAACATAAAAATGAGACACGGCAAACTGTGGAATAAAGCTAAACCTTCCATAAAACAAGAGAGCTATAACAAGCTCACTGTTTCTATATGTATTTTTCTTTTTCTCTGCTTTCTTTTCCCTTCCTCTTTCATGGCTTTTAGTCAATCTTTTATAGCAGTTATGTTTTCCTCCAGGCTGTTTCCTTCTGTAATTTTTAATCTTCTTTAATTGTTTTCATTTTTTTCCTCTAAAGCACTCTCCTAATCTTTAAGACGTTTTCCTTTTTGATTATTCAGCTTTTCTTTATCAATCCATCTATTTGGCTTTTTGTAATGATACCTCTCTCTTTGGCATTCAAATACCATTCCCCAGGATTAAGCATAATATCTCCTCCTAACAAGAAAAGTTTTAAAATTATTGCTAACTTTCTTATAACTGTTATTTAGGCAAATATATAAAATGAGAGTACTGCTGTGATCATAATGGTTATTTCAGGAAATCTAAATTAGACTTAGGTTTTGAATTAGCTTCCTATCCCTGCACTTAGCCTTCTGTATTTAGCCAGTAGACAAACTTCTGTCTTTCTCTGGGATTCAATGGAAAAGAACATCTTTACCCATACATCAGAGACTTCTCAGTATGGCAGATCAAGAGGTAATTCTTGCCTCTAATTCCATCACCAGTATGTGTTTGTTCAATACTTTTACATTCTCTTCTGACTTTTTTTTTTTCTTTTTCTCATGCCCTCTTTATATTTTATGGGGATGGTATCTCTGGGTAACAAAATAAAAATAAAAAGTCATCTAGATTTATACCATAACACCTGTGAGTTGGCTTGGTCCTCCGTCCTTGGTGTCTAAAGGACATGTCTAGAAGGAAAATTGCTAGGGAACTATAGTTAATGAAAAAAAAATAATAAAAAAAATCTGTAATTATTTATGTTGATAATAATTACTTGCTAAATGATAAGAAGAAGTACTTATGAAATTAAAAATAAAAATAACATATATTTTTTTCATATACAAAGCTCTCATCTATCTAGCCTATGAAAAAGCAAAATGAAATCCTCCAAACAGTATAGATAGTTACACTATAACTGAAAGCCAGCCAGGGCGCATACCAGGTAGTGTTGTGAGCTGTATACATATATTATAAATGACAGTCTCTGCATGGATTTGCAAGCTAAAATCTGGCACAAAATCTGCTGAGACAGATGAGAAGCCAGCTGGGACAGAAAGACATCTTAATGGTGGAAACTGTATGTGTTCAGTTCTTGGCTATCCAGTAGCAGCAGTCATAATTCTCTCATTGGTGAATCAGGTTTCTGTTGGTATAATGGGAGAGGTAAGTTTTGTGGAGTGACATGGGGAAAAAAAAAAAAAAAAAAAAAGATGAAGTGAATAAAAACTCCTTTGTAAAGCTATTAACTAGTAGGTACAACAGAATATTGAAGGTATTTCTTAGAGAAGATGAAAACCACACATCATGCATCTTTAGTATCACTACATTCAGAATTTCTCCAGAAACAACAAGATAGGCTGCAAGGAGATCAGCTTTGAGAGGCATTGTAATAAGGCCCAGAAACATTTATTTCATGCAGTGGTAAACAAAGATTGAGGAGGATATAAACTGTGTTATCTAGTTCAATAAGCAAGCAAGATTATGATCTTCAGAATAGTGTTTAGAGTAGGCTTTAAAGGATGAGGTTGCGGATGTCTTGACCACAGATGAGGAGATAAAAATGATTCTGGTTTGAGAAGAGAAGGGGTGTATGTGTTAGTTTGTGGAGGGTGGAAAGGTTAATTCCAGAGGACTTTGCAGGAAGAAGCCTCATGACTTCTAATCAGTCTATGTAGATGAGTGAAAAGCAACAAAATGTTAAAGTTGAAGCTAAAATTAGAAATAGAAACAGCAGAAAGCCATTGGTGATGCTGGCTATAATAATTCAGGGGAGAGCTGCAAGGACATAGAGTAGTAGTTGACAGCAAAAAGTCGATGAACATAAGGCAAGAGTATTCTAAATGCCAGACAACAGCTATATTTATGTATATAACTGTAATTGAGCCATAGTCTGATGATACAGTAGCATTCAAATAAAACTAGCCAGCAGTTGTAGCGATAGAATGGTATAGACTAGAATCTGCAATATTGATATATTCCTTGGCATAATATTTATTCAAAAAAATGTAGAGGTAATATAGATATACAGACATAAATATTTCATTTCATTTTATACCAAAATTTTAAGTAAAAAATATATATACTTGTGCTTCTGAAATCTCCTTCTGCTGTGGGCAAATTAAATTTCTTTCTTCTCTCCTTCATCTGTAACATATGTAAGTAATATTAAGGATGTCTGTGCATGATAAAATTTTCAATATGAATTGCTAATGGCTCTATGTGTATAAGCTCAGAAATCAGCATATAGATTTTTCTCATTTTAGCTGTTTTTCCTCTTTGCTGCTTGTCAGCTGTTTTCTAGATTGATATCACTGTGAACAGATAGAAGTTCTAACGTAATATTCAGCCACTGCTCCAGGGCTAATTACTAGAAAACAAAGTCACAGTCCAAGCTCCCGACCGCAGAAGCCTCTCCTTATGTCTTTGTTGCCCTACATTTACTCGCTGGGATTTAAATCAAATTCTAATGTCCAGCCAAAAAAAAAAAAAAAAAAAAGTATCAAATCATAAAATTTTATGAAATATTTTTTAAATGACATAAATATAATTGAACATGACACACATTATTTTTTAGCAGAATATATAACCAAGCAGAATTTATTCTGCTGTAGCAAAAATATTTTTGTGTAGCAATGCTCAAGAATTGTGCTGCTCTTTGGGTGGAACAACTGTTACATAATAAAAGCCTAAAGCATAATGTCTAACATGATGCAGTCCATCACTAAACACAGTAAAATTTGTGATCAAAATCACAAAGCATCATTGAAAAAAAAAAAAGGGCGGCGGGGCCCGTGTAAAGAACTGACAAAAACCGAAAGGTTACTGTATCCCTGTTTTCCTTTTAAGGATGGTGATTTTGCATTTCAATTCCAGATAGCTGACTTGTCTTCAGAATGGAACCAGACAAATGAAATATCATTCTCATGAATGAAAGTACACATCAAATTTGTAAATGCTTAATTCCTGTTAACAAACAAACAAAAAAAAGGAGGTGGGGGGGGGAGCGGGGAGGGGGGAAGGGGGAATTGTCAGCTGTCTAAAACTGTACATAGGCACTGTAACAGGCTTCCCAGAGAAGCTGTGGATTCCCCATCCCTGGTAGTGTTCAAGGTCAGGTTGGACAGGGCTTTGGGCAACCTGGTCTGGTGGGAGGTGTCCCTGTCCATGGCAGGGTGGGTTGGAACTAGATGATCTTTAAGGTTCCTTCCAACACAAGCCATTCTATGAAATAGAGCTTGAATATGTTGCTGGACTGAAGCATGAGTGAAAGGGAAATCAAACTAATAATTCTTTCCTGAAAGTCTACCGTTTCAGTGTAGAAAAGGGATGATAAGGAGCCTATGCACAGTGAAATTTGCTTTGTTTTTGAGTTAACATTCCACAAAGCTTCCACTTCTATTATAAAAAGTGCCTGGTGTTTTGTGTTAGAGCCTCTTTGCAGGGAAAAGATAAGTATCGATGGCAATCTGCTCTTTCACTATTGTTTTCACTCCTCTTTCTATCTTTTTTTTTTCTTTTTTTTTTTTTTTTTTTTTTTTGTGGGCCCAGGTGTTTCCTGTCCTGACATAGCTCAACTTTACCAATGCATATGAGTCTCATAATATTCAAAAAAGTAATGCTCTTTTGTGCAGAATATCTATAGCCTCTGATACTTCTGATGACTCGGATTCTTCACCAATTCATTAAAAAGTGGGGAGATGAGAAAACAGAAAGAAAGTGGAAATTAGTGAAAATAGAAAAGAAAGTGAATATCAGGAACAGGTGTTTTGCACAGTCGAGCAGGACAGTCGCTTCCCTTGACTGTCTAGCAGTGCCATGATTGATGTACCCCAGGATAGAGTTGGCCCTCCTGGCTGCCACAGCACACTGCTGGCTCATGTTCAACTTGCCATTGGCCAGAACCCTGAGATCCCTTTCTCTGAGGCTGTTTTCCAGCCTCTCGCCCCCCAGCCTGTACATACATCCAGGGTTCGCCTGTCCCAGAAGCAGAATCCAGCACTTGTTTTTGTTAATTTTTATGTGGTTGGGGATTGCCCAGCCCTCTAATTTGTCAAGATCTCTCTGCAAGGAAGGCCTCTGTACCCTCCAGGGAGTCAACAAACAGCTCCTTCTAATTTAGTTATGCTTGAAAACTTATTTCGTGTACATTTAATTCCTACATGCAAATCATTTATAAAAATATTTGAGAACTGGCCCTAACATGGAGCCCTGGGAACCTCACTAATGACTTGCTGCCAGCATGATGTAACCCCATTTATAATAACCCTCTGAGTTCAACCCATCAGCCAGTTGTTCACCCACTGTACTATGTATTTAATCTATCTGTGTACAGGACATCTTGTCCAGCATGATACTGTGAGAAACAGAATCAAAAGCTTTGCTGAATCCATAAAGATTATATCAAATGGCTTCCCTTGGTCAACTAGGTGGGTAACATTGTCGTAAAGGGAATTAATTACATTAAACAGGACTTTCCCCTCATGAACCTGTGTTGACTGTGACCAATGAATGTTTTGGCTTTGGATGTATCTTTGGATTTATGAAAGTTGAATTTTATCTGCCACTTTATCTTTCAGTCACTCTATAATATAAGATGCTTTGTAGCTCTTTGCACATATTGTCTTTAGTGCCCTCAATAAAGTTTTCTATCAGCAAACTTTATCATTCCACTGCTTAGGCTCTTCCTGAATCATTAATAAATCTGTTGAAGGAAACCGATTCTCTTAAACATATTGGTAGATATCCCTTGCTAACACCCACATGGTATGGAAAGTGACCTTTTGTTATCACTTAGATATTAATCTGTGGATTTCTCCTCTCACCCTAGAATTTACTTGCTCTTAAATCTTCAGTGGTCAACATTGATAAAACAGCTTTTCAAAATCCCTTTAGATTAGACCAACAAGTTTTTCCTTCATGTGCTTGTGGATTCCCTAAAAAAAATATAATTATCTGGTATAATACAATTTTTCACTAAATAAATAAATACTATCTCTTCTGCATTGTATCATAAATATCAAGGCATCTTCTTACTCAGCATTTTACTAAAATTTCTTCCTGTCATTACACTAAGGGTGCTGGTATTGATGCTACTGAGAGCACAGCTGAGCTGTAAATGTATATTTAGGACTCTGCTGTCAGTTTGTTCTACACTGCCTTGAGATACGTTGGTGTTCACATGCTCAGCACCTGAAAGTTGTTATGTGAGAAATTTAAATATTTTGCCATAGATTGCGGAGAACAGATCCATTCATTTTAAAAGATAGCTTATATTAAACCTGACATTGATTACACTAGAAAGGTGTCTCTGCCCTTAAAATATCTAAGATTAGTGAAGTAGAGATTAGAGATTATTTTGCAGATGATAAAGATAAATCAAAAAGTAGGCAAGTCAGAAAATGAAAATCACTCCCCACTTTCTAGCATTATTTTAAATTTGATCTAAATGTAGTATATCCAGTCAAGTTTCATTGATCCAGCCTAGTTGAAAAATTAAGGAACTAGAGTTATCAGTAAATTTTCCTCAGTTGATTTTAGACATAACAGGATAATCCCAAAAGCTAGCAATAAACAAGAACAGAGAACACCACTGAGCTCAGGAAACATGTTCATTCATTCATGGTCCAAAGGTTATACCTAATACCATCTAAGACTTTTTATAGTTATTTTATTTAAAATTACTTCACCTGTCAGTGATAGCCATTGCTTTGAGGTGATTCTCGTTCCATGGACAAGAAAGGATGCAGTTTATAGGAATGCACAGAAGTAATTGAAATAAGATGTGTTTATTCAGAATATACATCCGTGTGCACACTCAGATACAGAATATATGTTTATGCTAGCAAAAACATATGAACTACAAATGTTTCCAAAGCAGAAATAAAGTTGAAGTGATGAACGGCAATGTGACTGTAATGTGACCATACATAACTCTATTATCACTATAAAATGTAAGAAGTAAAACTATCAAATATTCTCTAGAGTTTATATAAAAAAACAGAATGTTGAGTTTATTGTCTTATTTATTTTCATCTTCTAACCTGTCAGAATAGCATGATGGCCTTTTGAAGATGTAGTTATTGAGTAAGAGTCAATATAAACAAAACTGTGTAGGATTATATATCTTTAGCTAAATGGATGCAATATGATACAGATCATTAACTCTAAGCACCTCATCCATTCATCTTTACAACATACATATTGAGGTTGCTGGATGAGAAATGTTATTGAACGTACAGACCATTTTTAACAATGATAGAAGAGTGAAATAAGTATGAAAAAAATGAAGTTCCTGTGAATTCTCCGTGAATAATAGTTTAAATAACATTTGCTACATATACCCCTTCCCATAGTCAGTATGGACCACCCTGAAATATGGAATGGGGTACATTTATTTTGAAGTGCTGGAAAAAATTAGAATGTTGTAGGTTTCTTTTTTTCTGATATGTTATATATAATATGTATATGTATACTATTATTATTATCTTCCCACAAAGAGGACTCATATAATACAAGGAAGCAGTTCTTTGGCATATTGCTAACTTCACCTAATCGTGGTAAGTTACAGTATGTCATTGCTGCTAACCTACAATTCATATTAAGATAAATCTCATAACCTTCCAAGGCAAGGAAAGCCCATATTTATAGGCTTCTAAAGCAGTATTTCTATTTCACATATAAAAATTTATTTGGTATCAGAAAACATCCCAGCACTTTAAAATATAGATTTGCAACTGTGTAGTACTGTTAAAATTTAGTAGAGCTTTTTCGTATAAGTACTTCATAGTTGTATTTTATAATAGAAAGTATAATCTACACTTACAGATCACCCTGTGGACTTTACACTTGCTGTACTGATTTATTCAGACTTCTTGTCTGGACTGTAAAAGCATCTCTTTCTCTCAAGCTAAGGTTAAATTAATGCAGCATTAAATAAATGAAGGGGAAAAGGCTGCTATTAAGATCAAGGGATACAAAATACTAGATGAAAACAAGAAGGAAAGAAGCTGTAAGATGTGTTCTTTCTAATAATAATAAAAAAAATAATCATAAGATGCAGCCACCATAAATAAATAAATAAATAAACAAACAAATCATGGTCAAAATATGCTTCATGGAGAAAAATTAGCAGCTGCTATGTTAGGAGTTTATTGGAAAACTAACAATTGGATTTGAAATCAATGTTGTTATTGTACCTTTTGATCGAGGTTACATTCTAGGGAACATGGAACTGACAGTTTCTCAGCAGTACTGGAGAGAACAATGATTGATCCAAAATATTTACAATTACTGGTTTTACAATTGTTCCCAGTAAAATACTAGCCATAATCATGTGGAGATTTCTTTTGAAACTCTGAATACTAACAGTTATTGCATACAGTTATTTTAAGGTACTTCATAGTGCAAACATTAGCAGAACCATTTCAAACGTCAGTGATACTTAATCCATATATTTACCTGCTAATGATAGTTGAATGATAATATTTCATAATAAAGATTTTACTATAGCTCAATTATACTTATAAGATTTATTTATTTATTTATTTACTTGTCAAAGCAAAGACTGAAAATTTAGCTCCTCTTGGTATGAAACTTAAGGTAGTTTGAAAAATTTGCCCCATACAATTCACACCTGCCAAATCTTGACCTGTGTGTATCTCTGTTCCTCTCCTCTTCACTTGGCATGACACCGGCATTTTATGTTTGGTAAGAAGCATTCCTTCTTGTTATTTCTACATAAGATTCAGAGGAATATATTTCCTGTATGTATTTCTTATACATTTATTCACAGATACCATTTAACTACCTGAATATTAGGAGAGAGTTTGTTAATAGACTTAACAGCCTTGGCCCAGCCCCCTCTGCAAATTTTGATAAGAGTGTGTTTGGGACTGCACAGTGTGTTCGGGACATTCACTCAAAACTTCTAGAAGTTGCTTGCAATTTACGTCCAGGAGAGCAATAATTAGAATAATGGAATGAGATATTTTTTTTTTTCAGTGTTGGTTTGTATTTTACTCTATTACTTACCTTTTGTCACTCATGTTTACAGGCTGTACTTTTGCAAAGTGAAATCCCTCTTTAATATAGTCTTTGCTTTTCAAAGACCCAATCGGATTTCCCTTGTGTGAGGGTTTAATAGTAACAATAAGAGTGATGGTTAGGATTACAAAAATGCCTTTTCTTCACACAAAGCATCTCTTTCCAAAGTCAGATAGCAGGAAATAATCGTTGCACCTAATGGCAGAGAGCAGGTAAAACTTCAAACTTTGTAGTTTTATTGTACTCCCTCATATCATCCCTTACTAATATTTAATTCTTTCAAAAATCTTTTGACTGCCTCTATTTTTCTCTTCTGAGTTTCATTTTCCTTCCTTTTGATACAGTTAAGAAGCTTAAACAGACTTAGAAGCAAAATGTCTTTTTTTTTTTTT
Source organism: Nettapus auritus (assembly GCA_011076525.1). NCBI lineage: Eukaryota > Metazoa > Chordata > Aves > Anseriformes > Anatidae > Nettapus > Nettapus auritus. Next base: position 4,445,991 of record CM021772.1, on the reverse strand, counting down.
TTTTTTTTTTTTTCATTTTAAACACATGAAGCTCTATAGTCTTCAAAGTGTCTGTTATTTTCTGAAATTATAGTGATTGTGTAGACAGTCTATATGCCATGTGGCACTTAGCACCTAATGCAAAGCCCACCTTACTAGGTGTCATTCCATTGACTTCACTGGGCTTGGGACCCGGCCCTTTCTATCACTCCCCACGTTTCAGCATTTCTTAATTAAATGTAAGAGAAGTAGTCCGAGTACCAGTGCCATGAACTATTGACTTTCTAGCAAAGATACGTAGAAGGAACATCTGTTCAATCCTTCGTTATATCTGAGGCTCCCACCAGTGGTATTGTACCACACTAACACATCAAAAGTACGTGCTGTCTTTTTGACAGAGGGTGAGCACGCAAGGCTTTTGAGCTGGCCTAGGTGTGTGACACACAGGAGAGCTCCTCATAAGGGAACCACTGGCTCCCTCTTCATCATGTGCTGAAAGCTGCCTGGGCTGCTTTCTGATCTTCAAGACTGATCTTCCCAAATCTAGTTCCTTGTCTTTTTGGCTTCAGAGAAGAATCACAGAGGTAATCTGCAGCTAAAGTCTATTAATGAGTACAAGACATTCTTATTGTGCAATTAAAAGCCGTAAGAGTGTTTAGATAGTTGAAATGATTTGATATGCTTCCAATAAATATTAATCAAAATAGTTAAATTTTTATTTTTATTTTATTTATTATGGTTTATTCATAATCAGAAGCCAAAGTGTATAGAAGGCAGCTGCCTCCCTAATCAAAAATCTTTGTTCTTGTCACCTATTATGGCTTCAGAGGCTCCACAGAAGGTCTGAGATAAGGTTGATGTGTAAGTGGTTCTGTAGGATAGTGATGCTTACCAAATTGTTTTGCATTAACAGATTAATCCTGATAGAGCAACTGTGAGCCTACTGCTTGGAATTTCTAAGTGGTACAGGGGACATAGCCACCTGAAGATTTAAACCATAATTGGGTTCCCTATGAAAACTGGTTGGATTTTCAGTATGTTTAGCACTCACAGCTCCTACTAAATTAAACTTAATTAATTTATCAAAAGACACAGTGGGAACATCAGTACCAGTAATAGAACCAAGGGATTCTTGCCAGCCAATCTTGTGTCCACACTACTGATCTCTATTATAGTGAAGCCTGTATAAGCAGGGAAAAGTTCAGCAGACATAATAAAGATCTTAAGCATAAATAATGGAGAGAAAACGAAATTTTTGTTTGACTGAAGTCAATGGCTATATTGATGCTAAATTCAGCTGGGGCTTAAATTAACCCTATGGACTTGATTTCCATATGCAGTAAGCATTTGCATCTCTTTCATAGCAAATACTGATGGCAAAGTATAAAAACAGTTTATTCTTGAAGTAGCTAAAATGATGTGAAGTAACCACAGAAAAGAGAATAGTGCCCCTGTAATAAAGATTAGATAGGATAAAGCAAAGGTGATGTCCGTCCCTGTGGAAGGTGCTGGTTAACGTAATTATATGTCTACTACAGGAGAGTATTCCTGCACCAGAACCAAAATGTAGTAGCAGTAAAATGAGAGAGAAGGGGGGATACTGGGTAATAATGTACAGTAGCAATTGGAAAAGAAATCTGAAATATCCCACTGGAGGATGGTAATCAAAGACAGTTTAAAAGATCAACTTGAAGTATTTTTATTTTCACAGCACACAAAAAGTGAGAAATTAAATTAGGATGACCTGAGCACATTTTGTAAAGGGCAATGCTACTGAAGTGGAATACTGATGACTCACAAATGCTGCTCTTATGTATAATACTCAAACTGATGAGAAGTTGTCTACTGTATACATACGTTATTGGAATATCATTACTTTGGAGGGTAGAACATTCTAAGATTAAATTTATAGAATGTTCAGACATTATGATTTTGTTTTAATATTGCTAATCATAGATCTTTCAAACAAATGTGATTAGTTAGACTATATGTTACATATTTAAATCACCACAACTCCTCTATTTCACAGTAACTAAGAGCTCTGGGCAATAATAAAATGTGAGTAATGGCCCTTTTCATTTCAACACTGTAAGCAAGAGGTAGAAATGTTCACTGTTTATGAGAAAATTGTGATCGGTGGAATGAATAAGCAGTAATTGTTCTGCATTAGGTAAACAAAGGAAACTATCATAGATTAATGCACTCCCGGTTTTATTACAGCTCAGATATTGTAATCAGCTGCGACAGGAACTGAATGAATTGGCTGCACCCAAAGGTGCTGTTTATTAATTTATCTTAACAAATAATGATGGTGTGTCAAAGTAAATTATGTTGCTTCATATGTTGCATGTCTTTGTATTGAAACACCAACAGTGAAAGAGATTTGTTCACCTGCCCTTTTCAAAATCAGAAGTGTTAAGCTGTCCATGTGTTGTCAGGTTTTGTTTCATTCCCTTTTTCCCTGGAATTCAGATTAATCATAGGGTGACGTGTAGGCATACAAAAATAGATACCCATACAAGTGCAAGTGTTTTCCCATACACTCTGACAGACCCCTGTTTCCATATCTCTTTGTTCCGGCACGGGGATAGTTAAATTCTGTGATTATTTATTGTCTGTTTTGTAAAATGTTAGGGTTTAGAATCCACGCCACAGATGGCATTTCATGTGGAGATTACCTATGTGGAGATTACGTCTAGATAAGCATTTATATATGCATTTTATATGGAATCATAGAATAACTGAGTTGGAATGGACCCACAAGGACCATTGAGTCCAACTCCTGGGTCCCCAAAGAACCACACAAAAAATCAGATCATGTGTCCACCCTTGTGTATGTACACACACAAATGTAAATTCATAAGGTAAGAAATTATACTTGATGGTAAGAGATGGCCATCTGTAAGAGTAGAAAGAAAGTTTCACTTTCTTTTCATTGCTGATCATTAAAACATGAGACCTTAAGTGATGTGCCCAGTGCCTGAAAGTAAATTAGTGTCAGAGACAGGAATGTATCCTATATCTCCTCCGCTCCAGGCCTCAGCCATTTCAGCCTTTTTTTGCTCTACGGTAATATTTCTGATTGGTGCTTCCAGCCCCATATGCCAGTAGCACCTTAACTTTTATTAAAAGTCCCTTTGAAGTCAAATAGCCAAATTCAGAATTGATGGAAGGGAAAGCAATTTTACTGTGTTTGACTGTATTGAACTGATACCAGTTCCCTGATTAAAAGTTCCAAAATTGAATGGCCATTTTAGGGCCTATTTTTTCACATTTTTCAAGAGTAAACTTTGAATTACTGTGTTTGTATTAAATAGGAAAGAGATTTGATCCTGAATAGATGAGATCTTCCTGGCAGAGATAAAATAAGGGGAAAAATATGTGCATGTGTGTAATGTGAATATTATTGCTTTGAATTTTCCAAACAAAATCCAATTTGCTGCCACATACAAAAATTGGTTTGTAATACTGGCCTTATAGTGAGTCAGAAAAATTGTTATATTAACAGGTTTGCAATTCACAGAGATTGTTACAGGACGTTTCTGTAATGAACTCAATTTAAAAACTAGTTGGGAAAAGATACCTCTCAGTAAGTAAATTTATGAATATTATTCCATGGTGTTAAATGTTCATTGTAATAGTAATATTTAAAATACAATTTAAATATGGGTTTAAAAATAAGCAGACTATTCAAAATTATTTGCAAACAACATACCCCAGATCCTGCCACAGATTTTGAATTCCCCCTGCCTAGTAATCAAAGCAACTGCTTGTCTTCAAACATGTCTGCAGGATCTTGTTTGGAGTCAAGACCTGTTTCTCGGGGTCACTGCCATTATAGACCTCATCACTGGACCTCACTGTTTTCTTAAACAAAGCTTCTGCTTTCTTCTGTATTAGCAGTAGAAAGCAGTGTTATCCCTTGGCAGGTGATGCCTAGCCAGATATCTTTTCAGATAAGGGTTACTTCTGTTGAAAATGAATAATATAAATCCAAAAGAAGCATGTTTTCCACTCAGATTATACAAAATAGAGAAACTATCTATTTTCAAGTTACATGAGTATCTATGTACAACTATGCAAACTGGCTAAGGAAAACAAATTGCAACGAAAAATGTGTTCCCAGAACACTTGGCTACTTCCGAGAATTCCAAGCTTAATATGTAAGCTGCCACATCTATATTAGAAAATATCATCAGTATACCCTTAACATAATCTTAAAACTAGCACAAAACAACTCATTTTAGAGTAACTTTGCATTTTCCACCTAATTTATGTATTTCTTTATTAGAATTTATCACACAGTAGAACAGAACATGAATGCTTCAAAATAAAGTGGAACACGTTTATTTACCATAGCCTTGTTTACCAGGATGGTTTTGATATTTTTAAACCCACAATAGCATGGGGAAAACTGTTAAATTGTTTTGTTTGGATAATCCACTGCTGGGTGACTACACAGAGAAGAAAGCAGTGGAGAATAATAATCCAGTTGTTTGAACTACTTAATTGGTTTGGATTATTTCTGCTCCTTGTTCAGTGTTTCAGATGTTTTGTCTTTCAGTTGGTGGATATAGTAAAATTACCCTATTACAGAATGATCTCCGTATATGAGGCTAAAGGTCTCAGTAAAATTGTTTTTTTTAGATGTTAAGTGAAATGTAGCTGCAGGACTGGGCAGTTGCAACCACTAGGTAAATGAGGAGTGCTGATGAAGAGTGACTCAAATAGGTCTATTCACCGTACTCCAAATTCCACCTCTGTATTGACACACTTAAAAGGATGGCTGCTCCAAAGAGCACTGCATGTCCAGAGCCACCCAGTTTGAAAGTTCACATTCTTTCCTTTACAGTTCAGAATTAGGGGTAGAACACAATCTGCCTGAGGTGAGCTGATCTTGTGTGATCAGAGAGAACATTAGTTAATTGTGGTTTAATTAATTGCATTTATGCTTTAGATGTGGAAATTATTGATGCTTAAAATGAAATCTGAGAATTAATAGGACCTGAAGTATTTTGCTTTATCTGTTAGTTCTGACAATTTATCACTTCTTCAGCTATGACAAGTTACATTTACTGCCATGAATCCTCATCTATCTAACGAGACCATAAATATTTCAGGGGTTATAAACTTGAGTTATAGATCTTGGTCACCATAACAATATATTTTATTTCTGTGGATCTTTTATATTCATAAAAATTCACCTTATTTTATAGATTTTAGGTAAATGAAATCAAGGGCTTTGCATCTGCAAAATAGAGGGTGCTTTTTATTTTTAATTTTTAATGTTTATTTTTCTCCTCAGAAAGCTTAATAAAAATATTCAGATTTTCTCAAAGTCCCTGAGAAAATTTCTTTCTTTTGTAGCAAACATAAATTCATGAAGAGAAATCATACAGCATTTGATTCTAGTTTAGAAGTTAAAATCATCTTCTGATTTCATAATCCTTCAGCTATCAAAGCCACCTTATCACTATTAACTTGTTTTTCACAACAATTTTGAAAGAATATTTATAAAGTTTTGAACCAAATGTATTCACTCTCAATATCCCACATTCTAATGTTGTAGCCTAGAACCTATGACAAGTCAACTAAAAAGATTGATCAGTAGTATGTTGTCAAATTCATATGCTCTAGGAGACACATACAAGATTAGATTTAACATTAAAAAAAAAAAAAAAAAAAAAAAGCCAAACTTAAAGTATTTTACCCTGAATTTAGAATCTACATTGTCTGATATTTAGATAAAATCAAGGCCTTGTGTAAATTTACATATTGGCACAATTAACATCCATTATGTATAATAACATGTATACGTATGGGTGTGTTCAGAGCTTTTTTGTATTTCTTCAATCTTCAGATCTTTTGTCTTCAAATCTGTTGCTAGCCCAAAGTACAGTGCACAATTTTTCCAAGAAACCTTGATTAGGGTTCTCAAAGATTGCAGGAAAGATAGGGGTAAACAAAAAAAAAAAAAAAAAAAAAAAAAGAGGTAACCAAAACTACCTGCAGCTACCTACCAATTTACTGACATGTTTTGTGTCACCTGTGTGTTTATTTTTAATATGTTCATACATATATGTATACACATACACAGAGGCTTGCAGCTTTTATGAAATTATGGTTGCTGATACATCATGTGTTCAGAAACTGACCAAAAAAATGGATAGCTGAAATGGGAATTACTCAAACAAGAAAGAAAAAATGAAGAATGACAATGTGAGCTTTTCAGCATCAGCATCTGATATGCATATTGTTATGTTCTTACTGTCATGAGCCAGTATGACCTATTATGACTAGAAGACTGATTTTGTACTTCAGTTTTAATTGAGCGTTCAATATAAAAATTATGTGGACATGTGTCTGAGTTTAATAACTTTGAAATACATGTTCAGATTGAATGACCAAGTCAATTATTTCCTCAAAAGTACTTATTGGGATTGTGTTGGAGGCATACAAATAGAAAAGGAAACATACTCATTAATATGCCACTTGTTTCCAAATTAATTTCTCTCAACTTTGGCAGCATGCTTTTTGATAAATAATTATTCCTATATTTGAGATGTTCTTGTAGTGCTGCAGCAAATAAGTTATAGTGTTCAGTGTATTTGCCGAATAAATGAGCTTACAATTACAATGCCATCTGAGTCAGTGCTGTATTCTCAAATATGGGGAATATGGCTTAATTGGGTAGTGAACAATGAAACCTTCTTGTAATATGTGGTTCAGTGACTCAGTACATTGTGTTTTGTCGCAGAGAGTATTTACCAGTACTACTCAGATAATTCTGGCATATAGTTTTATGTATGGCATTTATATATTGCAGGCCAACTGCTGTCATAACACTAAGGTTTTATTTTGCTGGAACACCTTGCAAAAGCAAATAGCTTATCTATCATTTTTCAAAAGTATTAAGCAGCTATGGTTCCCTTTGCTACTGCTCAAATGATTTACTTTGTTATCACTCACCTTTTTAATGAGCAACAAACTAAGGCTCTTTGCGGGAAAAAAAAAATAAAAAAATCCTTATTATTGCATGTTGCAATGTCAGTTACATGAAAGCAAACAATGCTATATTCAGAAACGCCATCTTTTTGCACTGGCTAATTTAGCAAATTTTGTTTTTGAGAAGACATATTTTGACGATAATATGTCTGCTTAATGTACTTAATCTGCGTGTTGTCCGAGCACTTGGCCTTCACCCCTTCCTTCAATCTATTAATCTTCTAGCCATTTTATCTCAGCCCTTGAACTGAATAATGCCATAAACTAGAAAACCAAAGGATGACACCAAAAAGAAACAAAGAACTATTACTGAAAAAGATAAATGTAGTGGCACTTCTGCTAATCCTAATTTATTTAGAATTTAGAGAGGATTCTTCTGTCACACCATCTATCACAGACAGATACTAGGGTGGGAGAGAAGTAAGCAATTAAAAACATGTTCTTCATCTCAGGTATTTTGTGATTTCTTATTCAGTTAGGTTCCATTAACTGTTTCACCCTTCCTGCCAAGTATAAAATCATTTGTCAGTTTTTGAGGTTAAAATTAGTGTCGCTGAAAGAACTAGCATTGACAGCCACTGAGGATAGAGTATAAATATATTTTACTTCTAGAACAGGTACTGCATTAACAATGACAGTTGAAGCTTCCCCTGGCTGTCCCTTTATCATGTGCTTCCACCTTGACCTATGCTGTAAACTCTTCTTGATGAAATCTGATGTTTTGGCATTCAGGTCACTGGACTTTCAGATAGCACGACCCACCTGTAGGATTCCTGCCCGAGAAAGCTATTGAGTCGAATGCTGCACGGGATCTCTAACAAGACTGAAATATTTGATATGCACAAAAGACAGTCAGAGCTATGCAAGCTAAGATAATAACTGTAATCAAATTTCATACTCCAAGGAATACACTGATTGCCTCACAGTTGAGGAAGAATTTAACTCCATATATTCATTCACCTTTCATGATGTTTCAGGGAAACAGAACAGATGTAACAGGGCAGATAGACCTCTAATGCATTGTTTTTCGTCCACCTTTTCTGGCAGGATACGAAGTTATTTAGACTAAATGATATTGTAGTTCAACATACCAGAACCTATAGAGGAGAGAAAAAATTTGGTACTGTTCAAAAAATAGCAATTTGGGGTGTGAGAGAAATATTTTCTACACTACAGCAGTTCAAATTAGAAAATGGTTTACTTTAGACTCATATATGTCTTTGATTTGTTTCACATCACATTCCTAAATATTGCAAGTCCAATTTTCTAGTTAATATAAATATGAAAATAAAACTGTTGACATCAACCACGTATTCACTGAGCTAAATCATGGCTAATCCAAATTGGCATCACACCACTGAAGTCGAGCTAAAGTGCTTACATCGCCTTAACATCTTGCTCTTAATTAGTGTATTCTTTAGTTTCTTGATTCACATGATGGAAAAACTCTGTGTACTTTTGAGCAGGCTGCTGACTTGTTTGTGAACCAAAGTTAAACTCATCCACGTATGCTTTTTTCCCATTAGCATCCCTGTTGTGTTCAGCAGGGCAGAGGGGAGGCCTGCTTACCCCGCCACAGCAAAGCTGCTTCAGCCGTAGTAGTACAGAATGTTAATTCAGAACATGCAATTTGTGAGTAAGGTGTTCAGTGACACTTTCAGACTTAGATTAGGGTTTACTTTAAAGGGCACCCAAGTTCTGTCTTTTTTTTTTTTTTTTTTTTTTTTTTTTTTTTACTGTAAATAAAAACAAAGCTGTAAGGTAAAAACAAGCTCCTTGGTTGAGAACACTAGGGAGTCAGGGTTTTGTACTTTGAAATGTTCTTGAAATCAAGGGCTGCAGTTTGTAACATGTGTAACCGTACCTCAGGAAATAAGCTGCATTTTATGAGGGTGGGGTGGGCCCAGCAGGCCCTAATGACCCTGCCCACCTCAGGTTGGGGCCCTCTCACTTTTCCAGGTCAGGCTGTGGGTGGCATCTCTCTAGGGCTCTCTCCTGGACTTTCCTCCAAGCTTCTAAGGTTATTCTGGGACCTGACCCAGTCTGAGGACTGCTGAGCTTCAAGGAAGACTCTTGCTACTGCTAGTCCTGCAGGTACGTGGTTTGTAGCCTGTTGGTGAGGTCTCTGCCCTGCCAGTGCCACCTAGGGTCTCCGCTCACCCTTCCTCATGCCACAGCCCAGCTCCCAGGTGCCTCTCGCATGGTAACTCAGAGGTTGGGTGGTGAACCTGCACAGTAAGCAGGTTCCTGACTGGTTTGATAAACTATCTGATGACCCTTTAAAAGTCTTGTGTTCGTGATGTTATCTTTTGCCTTAGTTACCTCACTGAAAGGTGTCTTGAGGCTTGAAGATAGTGGTGAAACAACCTCACTGAGGGGAGGATGGATGCAGAGGCTTGCATTTGTTTTGCCTTGTGGAACTTTGTTGGTCTGCATTAAGTTGATGTCCAGAGGAATGACATTTTCTGAATTGCCTTGTGGTTCCTTCCAAGTCTGCCTGCATCAGGCTGTGGATATCCACCGCCTTTTATTGCTCTGATGTATTCCATCATTTCTATTGCTCTTTCCTCAGATAGTGAATATGCATGTATCTTCATTTTCTGCCTCTTTCTGTAGCACTTTATCTAAGAATGAGTCAAAGATAGGGCATAAATTTGGACAAAAACATCTTCTGGTATGGAGTTGCTCCATGCCTTCCTTAACTCTTTAGCTGCACAGGTGGCTTTTTAGGTAGCTGGATGTGGAAATCAACTGGGTTACAAAACACTCCTGCCTCAGCTGGGTTCCTTTTTCAGTCGAGCCAGACCCCAGCTTAGTACCAGTGTAGCTGCACAAATGACCACGCTAGGGCTGTTTGGGAAGGAGAAGGGTTGGAGAGGTTGGTGATGCTTGGCCTTGGGCTGATGGAGCTGCTTCCCTGAGCTTTGGTCCTGCGAGGGGGATGTTGGCATCATTGCAGTTTATTTTGTGACTTGGCAACTTCTGCAAGTAGCTAAAAGCCTTCTGACCATGACGTTGGTATTAGCTGGTAGTTTGCAGGGCTTTGGATGTTAGCATCTCAGGAGAGTCTGGAGGAAGATAAGAAAAGGAGTAACTTTTCTACGTCTGGAGCAGATGGAAGAGATATATGAACAGGATATGTTAATTGGAAGACATGGAACGGGGTTAAATTGATGTTATGGACCTCAAATTCATATAAAATTGGACTTTCCAGGCTAAGATGCTTAAATTCATGGATGAAATTAACACTTCACATAATGGCATTGTAGAAGCTTAGCTATGTTTTTCCATTTGTTAGTCTCTAATGTTTTTTGTTTTGTTTTTTGTTTGTTTGTTTTTCCCTTAGGTGGTATCTTCTAGAAAAGAGGTGTTATATTAGCTAGTACTGGGGGCCTTGCTTACTTGCTCTTAAGTCAAGGATAACATGTTTAAGTCAGTGAGGCTGTACAGGTATAAAAATAGATTTTAATCAGGAAACTCTCCAATAAATGTTCAATTTTTACATGTGTCCTCTTGTGTTTGCTAAATCATCTTTTTAAGTTTGGGTCTTTTAGTTAATTTTTAAAGAAATGCGTATACTAGTAAGGGTATTTTCCAGAGGTTCAGGAAAAGTCCTTGAAAAATGAAGTGTTTGAATGCTAAGTGGACAACAGCAGTGGAAAGCTCAAACTGGCAGATGGTATTGCTCAGAGGAAACGGGAGCAATCTGCGGGCAGAAAGGGAAGGAAAGGGGCTGAAGCTGGGAGGGCAGTCATCGCCTCCAGTGGAGAGGCTGGAATGGAAGTAGAAGTGCTGTAACTATGTAGTCAGTGTGAATGCCACAGCAGCTTAAGTCAAGGAAGGTGTCATGGTAATGGAAATAAATTGTGTGCTGTATATTTGCAGAGGAAAATGCAGTGGTGGAAAAGCAAAAAATAAGATGTTAACTGCATTGGATTTGGGACTGTAACTTGGATATTGAGCTGAAGTGAAAAAGGCAGAAGTAAAATTAGCTGACTTAAGAAAGGGGACATGTAATGCTGAAAGTATAAAAACAAGGAGACTGCTTGTCTATAGAATATGGTAGTTTAAAGGCAATGCAGCTTTCCTGGCCATGACCCTGCAGCCAGACATCTGAGTATCTGAAGAGCAATAT
>CM021772.1:4208719-4429872 GCA_011076525.1 Nettapus auritus | reverse complement strand
TGGCCATGACCCTGCAGCCAGACATCTGAGTATCTGAAGAGCAATATATATATCATCAGTACAATGCAGCTCATTCTTACTCTTTGCTAGGGGAGGTATGAAAGCTTTCATCTAAAGATAAAAAAGATTGAACCAATTTGAAGTATTAATATTTATAATACTGTTCTGTATTTCAGTGGCAGTTTTGTCACTGGTTTCATCATAGTACTAAATGGCAACATAAGGAACACTTGCTCCCAGCACTTTGTATAAGGGCTCCTTGTGTCTCTCATGAATTACCTGGTAGGTCTGGGATGTTACCTGCAACAATTATATTTGTCATTTACATGTCAAAATAAGTTTTCTGGTGCAGCTTCTTTCAGAGTGGTTGCAGCCTGTACTGGCTGGGCTGCCTGAGATCTATTGAAGTCATTCTCGTCTTATTCTTTGCACTGCACAACTTCTGTACAGAGAATCAAATCACCTGTGAGGTAGCTGCCAGTTTAATAGTGTAATTGAGTAGTCTAAGCAGCATCTTAGCAGCTGCTCCAAGAGGCTTTAACCTCAGTGTATACACATTTTGTAGGATTTTGTTTTACAAAGAGGGGGATTATTGTAATATTCATTGCAATCACTCTAAGTACTGTAGGCCTGATTCCTGACTGCTTTGTACCTTCTGCAGTCATTTACAACTGTCTAAAAGGACTATAAAATATGAAGACACTAGAATAGCTGCAATATTTTTTACATTTGCAGAGAGACAAATGATTGTATGTTTATATTGCAGTGGAGAACCAGGGCACGTGTAGAATGAGTAGAAAGTAAATACAAGTGTTAAGTGATTGTTGAGGTGTGAATACATGGTAGAAAATGCAAGTAGAAGGGGAAAAAATGCAGCAGCGGCTTTAAGTGTAGTTCTGATTGAGTTTTTATTTAAATCTATCTTCATGTCTGGGCTGCTTGGGCTTGCTGGGAGTTGTATCAATCCTCTGTGCACCAAACTCAATGCAGCTGTTACTCTAGGCAATGTTCTGCGATGTGGTTTTTTTGTTTGTTTTTCTAGACAGTATTCAGCAGACATCTTCAGTTGTCTGCAGTCTGTCATGGCATGAGTAGTTCATCTTGGGAACCAGTTGTGAGCAGTAATGATTTTAGGTATGTGTAAAGGAGAAACTGAGGGTGGAGCTCACAACTAAAATGCATCTTGAATATTAATAAATAAAGATGGCCAACAGTAAAGGAAAGAAGAAAAAGGGTAGACTGTCTCAGACTAGCAGATTAGTCATTTGGTAGTTGCTTAGAGGTTTGGATTAAGCTTGCAGAAGGACAAAGTTTGAACTAGTTACGTCTATACTGCTTCAGAGGCAAAGTTTGGTAGAATTTCTCTGCTCTGAGAGCCAGTTCTCTCCAGACAGTAGAGCAGAAAGCAGAGACGACAGACTCCTAGAGGTTCATGCTGGCAACCGAACCAGAGCTGACAAGACAGCCTTTGGTTTGTAATTAAGACGGATCTCCCTTTGCCCATGTATAGCTGGCTCAACCTGAATGTTCTCATTGCATTTCCCCTTGCACCGTAAGTAGCTAGATAGCTTTGTAAGTGTGAAGGGGGGTGGGGGGGTTGTCACCTCTTAAGAGCAACTTATATGTCACTGTCCATGACCCCAGTAGCACAAAATGTCTCAGTCATAAAATGCCAAGTCTTAATATGACAAATAATCCAGAATTGTATTAACATTTGTTAAGAGAAAGGGGGAGAATACGTTTCAAAGATCCAGTAGGAGATTTAGTAAATTTCCATATGAGGAAATCACTCCATTATTATTGTTTGGAAGTGCCATACTTCCAAGGTTATGCTGTTGTCAAGGCAAAAGGTTCCATATTGCATTTCCAACCAAGCCTGACTGATTAAGGGTGTTGGAAGGAATATGTTTTCCTTCCAGAATCTTAATTAGGTTGACTTTAACTCACGACAGGAGATTCTGCCAGCTGTCAGCTACTGCTTGGATCTCTTACTAATTAAAACTCCGAGGAAGCCTATTAAAGGTGTTCAAAAAGCCAAATCTCCCTTTAAAACATCTCTGGCACCGCAACAAAGAGCATGTGACAGTGATATTGCAGCTTAGATAACTTGTCTTTTGCCTTTCTACTTGGCAATATGCCAGGTATGATACCTGAATATGCAGTCTCTTCATTCAGAGCCCTTACCTGTCATCTTCCTGTGAGTGGACTAAAAAGAACCCGAGGTGAAATTTTGCTGGTATTCAGTTTCAGTCCACCTGACATTCAGACTTTATTAAGCAACAAATATAGCTCATACTGAAATACCTGAGGTTTAGTTTCTGAGGTAGCAACATTATGCAGTTGGTAAATATTTTGAGCATTGGAACAGATGACAATATAACTCATAATTAACAGCGTTATTGTGCCACTTCATGTTAATTAAATGGTGCAGCTGGGGTACTGTATTTTAAAGCTTTCCCAGTGTACCTGCTTTAGTCAGGCTAAAAAAATCCTCCTTATATACCTAGTTAATTTTCTAGGCCAACAGAAATCCTAGGCAAGGTACAGGTATGCTGCCAAAAAGGATTTTTTTTTTTTATTTTATTTTTTGGCAGTATCTCTTTCTCTGCTGGGGACCTGGCAAAATAGCTCTTTAGCTTTTGTAGGCTGTCTGCAAAAGGAAAAAAATGCTATTATTGCTGTATTTTATCTTCTCAAGTGTAGACAGATAACAATCTAAGAAGATTTTACGGAAAGAAAAGAGTTGGAGTAAAAGGAGGTTTCGGATGGCAAGGATATTAAATAGATGGGAAACAACGTTTAGTTTTCCAGAAGGTCACCAAGTTTGGAAATTCACTCAAAGCAGGTTGCCGGCTTCTTGCTAAGGAAGTGAGGGGCTGTGGGAAGCACTTTTGAGAAAAACGAGAGAGCCTCTAGGTAAAACTGTTCTCAGTACATGTCTGCTAAGAAAATTAACTAGCCATAATGAGTTCTCCCTACATGTTCTGGAAGGAGATAGGTGGCAGGGTTTCTGATTTGTGGAAGATAAAGCTTAGAGCGGTTGACAAGATTTAATGTAACCTGGGATTATCCAGAAGTGAGATGTGGTATTTTTTGGAAGGGGGGTGAAGAGTCCCTCCGGCTTCACGTATGACCTTCCTCTGCTGCCTCAGTGAGATGACACGTGCTGCTGCTGCTTCTGTTGTCATGGTACCTCACAAGGGCTTAGGAAAGCCCCCTAGGTTCCTTCTACGAATTTAGCCCAACTGCCATGCCTGGTGTAATTTTATTTATGTGCCTGTGTGGTGCTGCTGCTTTTAGCCACGTGAGTGTCTAGCAGCACCTGTCCAGACTGATGGAGGTGTGGTTGGTGGGTGCATCTGGCCTAAGCATGAAAGCAGCACAACACTCATAGCCATAATGGAGCAAAAGATTGATTTCTTATTTCTTCTAACAGACAACCTATTCCTTGAAATATATGCATTTCTGCACACTGTTGACTGTTCACACTGTAATCCTTTATAGTCTCTGGTACTTATTCACGGAATTGCTGTATCTCTGTTTTCCTGCTGTTGTGCTTGTTCATTTACTTATTCCTGTCCTGTGCTATGCTTGTTTCAGTCAGTGTTGTGTTGGTCTCATTTTTTTTCTCCCTCTTTTTCTTCAGTTGAGCATGATGCCATGCCAGTCATACAAATTCTATATTAATCAGTGCCAGTTTTTACAAGATGCTTTACACTATTCTTTAAATGTTTAGGAACTTAACAGGTTAATTAAGGAGTAGGGTTTTATTAATTAAATTTCAGGTAGTGACTTCCATCAAATACTTGGATTAGGAAACGATAACGTGATTATCGAACCCTCAATATTTAATTTTCTTCGATGTGCCATCAGCTTTAACAAAAATAAAAGTGCCTTGACAGACTTATTTGAGCACTCCTAAGTGGGTAGCTTCAGTCATGCTTTTCTGTGCAGTACTTGTTACATGTGATTCTAATATTTGATTCATTCTTCAAGTTGTTTGTATTACTGAGACTATACATTTTTGGAACAGAAAACTGCTTTGTATACATTTCTGTATGTGTACACAACAAAATACTTGTTTTAAAGTATTTTGAACCTATCCCATTTCCTCCTTTGAAGAAAAGATCTTAGGTTCTATCCTTGCTATTATAATGGATTACCCAGTTTTTCTGGAGTAAAGATGCACGTTTATTCCATAGGCAGCTGATTCATCTACACGTGTATCTCAGTTTTTGTGTGTGTGTGTGTTAGACTTAATTTCAAAAGTCTTTCTTAATTAAACTGCATAGAAAGGAAGAGTGATTCTTTTTTTTTATTGGCAAAAGCATCACTTGAAATGCACAAAGTTGTCATCCATATATTCATTGCTATTTTGTCACCTGAGTTTATTAAACTATTGTAACATTAATAATATAGCTTTCTCAGTGTCTTACTTAAGAGTTATTGTCAAAAACAATATCATGTAGGAATCTGCATCTGGTAAAAATTGTGTAAGAGGCAAAATGAATCATAATTATCAGTGCAGCCATTCAGATTTCACATGCCAAGTGCTCATGTTGACAGTGCTGAGGGATTGGTAGTTCGAGAAATGCAAGCTTGCCTTGTATGGTTTTCATCGAATGAAACCTCATGGTTAGAACTTCATGTTGTGGTTCTAAGCACTAGAACTGCATTCTAACTCCTCATTGTGTTATCATTAACTGTTGCAAGTTGTCTTACGTTTCCCGGGAAGAAGTTTGCAATTGTGTGTTTATGTCTGTACCTGTATGCGTACATGTGAAACTCGTGTTCTGTCTTGGGCTGATGAAACCTGAAGTTGTTAACAGATTTCCTTCCCACATCCGGCTAGAGCTGTGTGCTGTTTTAGCCTCTTTTGGCAGCATATTTCCCGGTTTTCACATCCACGTAGGTACTGATTTATTTCACAAAAAGATAAGTTACAGCAAGGAAACTTTACCTTTTGACCTGTGCTGGTAACACAGGGTGTTTAAGTAAATAAATTTTTAAAAAGCTGTAAAATTCACCAAGGTGCTCTGAGTGGACATTTTTTCCTGAGTAATGTGAAGAAAAATAAAAGGAAAATACAGAAGGTATTGATGTCTTTTACAGGTAAACTATTTTGAATAGTTTAAGCTCTAGACTTGGGTCTCTCTGTTTTATATGTTTGATCTGAGACGTTACCACTTTGAACTATTGGCAGGCTAAGAATGTTAACAGGGTGTCGGCACAGAGCTCTACTCTAAGATGCAGAATCTGTGCTTTGGATCAGAAACCTGCAGCCCAGCAGGAGAGCAGTTCTGCTTTACCTGCCAGCATGGAAGCCCTGGTGGCATGGGAGTGGGCCAGGAGCTTGTGGGGCAGCAACTGTGGCAGCAGGGACTTCCCCTGTCCCTGGCCTGTCCCTCCGGGGTGTCTGCCCCCTTTGTTTGCACTGCCTTCTTGGCCCCTCATCTGACACACTCCCTTTGCCCACTGCTAGCTGGGGACACCTTCTGATGTTTCTGTCATAGATTTTCTCTCCAGTAGCCCTGCAAGGGAAGGGTATTTTCTTTAACAGCAAGTATCGAGGAATAAATTGTCAGGATATGGGGTTTAGTTGCTTGTTCTGGGTGCCTCACTCACGTGCTGCTGAACAGTGAGTATACAAGCGTGCCTGAAATCCTCGCTGCAGAGGTCTGAATGCATCCTCAGACACAAGACCACCTTTCCTCCCTGTTCTGTACTGAAAACACATCTTATCTTAAGAGTAGCACTTCAAAACTCAGTTAAGGCAGTCCTGATACGCAGCCTTTTTTTACTTCCAACATTAGGTACATTAAGAAAAATAAATAAACAGAAAGAAAACCTTTATGAGAGTAAGACCAGTCTCATCATGAACAAGCAGTGTCATCCCAACGTTGAGTTACATCCACTTGGACTTAGAATTCATTTTTCTGTTTCGTGGTCTCTTATGAGAAATGATTATCCCTTCTATTTTGCACTGTTTGGCAGGTGAGTGTTTATAGATTCTGTTCAAGGATGCTGCTAAACTCATTAGCTTTATTGTGCATGTCAGACACACTGAGATGCCAGCAAAGGGAACCATGGTAACATTTAGACAAAGATTTATTTGTTAAACAACATTTTAATACTTCAAATATTGAAACACTAAGTATATAATTCATCTTGATTCAGCTCGTCAGATAAAATTCAGCACTTTAGGTGGGGCACCATATTGCATGAGAAAAATAGATCTAATACTAGTCATCTTGCTGTCTTGGAAAAAAAATATACTTGTAGGCAAAAAAGGTGATGAAAACCAGGAAGTGTCATATAGTATTTGTGTATTGGATAGCCTTGTGCTCTAATAATGACTACTATAAGAACCCTGTGCCAGTTTTATAGGAATGCCTGTGGAGAATTTACTACTTAGACGCTTTCAGTAACACTTTAATTGAAGTACTAAAAAAAAAAAAAAAAAAAAAAACGTGGAAGTCTTGTTCTCTTTATCATGCCCTCCTTTGCTTTTATTCTTTTTTTCTTGTTCCAACATTATTGTTCAGACACCTTACAAAATGTGGAGGGATGAATAATTTGTATTAATAGGTATTCTCTTTTTCATACTATCTTGTGTCCCTTGTCTAGTGGCAGGACAGAGGTGACTATTCTCTGAAGCTTGCAGCATTTTTGGAATACTTTACCACTAAAACTAGTCACCATAAACACAGCTGAGTTGGGCTACCACAGGGCTACCGGTATGCATAAACAAGTTTCTGGAGCCCAAGGGATATGCATTTTTGTTTTGTATTAGTAGAAACATTTTTTTTTTTTTTCACAGAGAGCAACAGGAAAGCAAATTGCATAAATAGCTTATGCAGTAGTTGAAGGTATGTTCCTAATTAAGCTCCAAAGTTAATGTTATTCTGTTAGCCTAATTGTTTGTTATTGAAGAGATAACAAAGTCCTTTGATTTTTATAAAAGCTGTAATAAACACTGTTGAAGTGAATTATTGTCCAGATGCATCTTCTTTCTGTTTTCATTTTGGAAGAATTGTGCTAAGGGAAGAAACAAGGTTAATGTAGCCTAAAATCCTGAACTGTAAACTTAATTTGATTATTTTTTTATTTATTTTTTTAATGTGACTACATTTTTTGGCTACTTCTTGCTGTGATATTTCCTCATATTTAGCAGGACAGCAAGACTTTTTTTTTTTCTTGCAAGAACTTTGATTTATGGAAAAAAAAAATAAAAAAATAAAAAAGAAAGAAGAAAATGTGAGAATTAGCTTCTTTCCTGGCAGCTAAGATAAAAAATGAAAAAAATGTTATTGACTGTAAATGGATTGACAAAGGGCAGGTTGCCATTTTAACCTTGCTGCATAGAGAAGCAAGGTACATATTTGCTACCATCAGTTCTCATTGTAAAGGCAAATTTAAGTTGCACAGTGTGAAAGACGAAGTAGTTTGCTCTGCTTAGATGTTACATATATCTACAGATGATGCTCCCAATGCTGCTTCCTTTTTGTCAAGCCTCCCGTGCTACGGTACATTGGAAACTGCTTCTTTTAAATGGTGGAGATCACAATATGAATGTCAAATTCTTTTCATATTTCAGTTCAAAACCTTTGTTTAGCTAAAGCACTGTTAAGCTCTCATTTGCTTTAAATTACTTTCACTGTTCTATGAAAAAGCAAAATATTCTGATAGATCAAAAATACCTTTGAGAAAATCTCAGATGTAAAAAATGAAAAAATATCTTGCAAGGGAATGCTACTTTGATGTTGGAATCCCCTATGCCATTGAGCTGTAAGCACTGGAAATACAGGGTGTGCTTCCGTGTCTGTTGTCACAGGATCACTCGCTAGTACTCATCTCACCCAAGTGAGGTATTTGAACGTGAGGATACTTCTGTTGAAGTAGCCAGAGGTTAGGCTGGTTTAATGCTTTCTTAACAGGTTTACGCTGACAGAGAAGATACATAGCACGTAATAAATTTGTGATAGAAGTCTGGTTCTAAAATTTGAGACTATTTTCTATTTTAATATGGAATTCCGATAACAGTATATTTACTTGTATTTACTATAAACACAGATCCTGTCTACAGTGGCATGAGCAGTATTCTGAGAAGAGAACATGGATGTGTTCTGGCATATGTCAGTTGCTTTGGGATTATTATATGCGCTAAAGAAAAAAAAAATGGTATAGGAAACTAAAAGAAGGGTGACAGCTCAAAAATGTTATTTTCAAGGGAAAAGATCAAAGTCTTGTTCTTCAAAAACAAAGACAAAACAAAAATGTTGAGCATTCGTGTATTTCTACAGACGCAACTTTCCAGTGTTTGTACATGAAATCCCAGGTATTAGTCAGTGTTATTCAACAGCTGCAGTCTGAGGAGCCTAATAGTAGCATGTGTGATCGAATGTGTGTAGAAGTACCCTAGGGCTTTAGATTGCTCCAGTCACACCTCCATCTGTTGTTGCTTCACACCCTTCATTGCATCTGTATATTCTGCGTGGCATCTCCTTCTGGAGGATAGTGTTTGAGGGATATTTGTGGATTTTTCAGAAGGAAGGATCCTAATCAAGATCCTGTACTACTGCCACAATAGAAATCAAGTGGATGTAATGATAGTATCTTAGGCCACGAGAAGCTAATCTGTATCAAATAACACATAGTTTTTAGATAGTAATCTGCTAGAACTCAGATTTCTTTTTCATATGGGTC
The DNA here is from genome assembly GCA_011076525.1 of Nettapus auritus. Taxonomy (NCBI): domain Eukaryota; kingdom Metazoa; phylum Chordata; class Aves; order Anseriformes; family Anatidae; genus Nettapus; species Nettapus auritus. The sequence continues at coordinate 4,421,166 of CM021772.1, read as the reverse complement.
TAGAAGAAGAAATGGTTTTATATATGAACCCATGAGTGGGAGAACATTGTGTTTCAAATGGTTCTATTTATCTGTATAATTGGCATATGTCTAATATTGCAGATTCGGTTTTGGGGAACACAAATGATAGCATAAATGAGGCATTCATGAAGAATGTGGCCAACAGTACATGTTCTTAACCTAAGCATAATGCAGGATACTCTTCAGATGTGCTGAAGGAATGAGAGAAAAGAATGCTTTTGTATTATGAGTACTATAAGGTGAGACGTTACTTAATGCAATATGAGCTCAGTGTTGTATTAGACCTTCTCAATGGGAAATGAAAATCACATCCTATTAGTGTGAAATAGGATCATCTTTTACTTTCTTTTAGCTGGTTAAACCTTCTCTTTAGCAAGATATGTTACACTGATGTAAACCTCATGTTTCCCCCTGGAATTCCTGAACATTATGTAGCATTAAGGTCTAATAGCACACACTGCCACTTTGCTCTTACTGAGCACAAGACAATGTTTTTATTATGTTAACATCTATTTGACTTGCAGAGACTTTTTGCTGCTTTAGTAAAAGTGAACAGTGACAATCCTATTATTCTCAATGTAACGCCTGTTACAGGACTCCTGTGATTGGGCATAGGTCACATCTACCTCTGGCGCAACTCTGCAGCTATATCTCGGATGAATTTGGATCTTAATGGGCATGTAGAAACATGTTGCCAGCATTCACAATGGGCATTTAGGACTCAGAAATGTTCCATGTTATTCCAAGCCGCAAAAAACTAACGTGGAGTGAGGGGGGAGTGTTTAGTTTCTCATTGTCCAACAAGCATAGCTTTTTTCCCCTACCAGTTAACATGAAACATTAATCATGATTTGTAAATTGCTGACTACACTGAAAGCATCTAAAATGTCTATTTCAAGCTCTGGCTGCTGCTGCTGTGAAAGTGAATGCTGCGCACATTTCCCTTCCAAAGAATCCTTTCCGAAGAGCTCTCATTTTTACTCAGGTAATGAAGCTGGAAAATCACACCTTCCCTACCAAGTTCCTGTGCTGTTTGTCCTAACGTTTTTTGCTGTGTGTCCTGAATGAAATTAAATGCAGTCTAGCTATTCAAGGGTGGTTTTTGGCTTACCTGTGTCACCAGTGAAATAAGCATAGAACAAGAAGTCTGCTTAAATGATTCCCCAGGGCCACCATGTTTATTTGTGTTTTAAAAACCCATTGCAACATCTCTCTCTGGGGTAAATGGCTGTCCTGAGGTTTGATGAAATTTTGTTCATGATGCTTTGTATTTTTAAACCAGCCACTTAAATGTTTATTATCTGGTGAATTAATTCAAGATAACTTTTTATTGCCCTATTTTTTTTCTGTGGATTTAAACTGTGCACCTAGATAATTATCCCAGCTCAGCTATGTGTATACTATAAAGCCGTAGGTAAAATAATAATGTATGTGAGCTTGTTAGAGCCAAGGTAATTTAAATTGTCTATGCAATTTTTGCTTTGTCTGAAGTTCTTTTTGTGCAGAGCAATGTCATAAAGACTGAACACTCAAGTTTCTTATTAGTAGCAGCTGAACAAGCCTTACATTGACCCTTTGCACGGGGATGAACTTTGCCTAAGGAAAAAGGCAGTAAAATATCATGGAAGTGTCACATATTCTGCCTGTATTAACTTCACATGGAATGTAGAATAAGGATGTTCAATCTGTTCTCGGTGGAGGAGGAAAGGAAAAGGTGGTGAAGGTGAAATGAAATTATAAAATAGACATCAGTGCTAAAATGGGAATGGGACCCTTTTTTCTAAATGTGTGTGCAAACGTTAAACAGCAAACAGGTTTAAAGTGCTCCCTTCCTTTATGTGCAAGTGCAGTATTTGATAAAAAGTGCAATGAGAGCAAAATGGGTGGTTGATGGCAGTGTTTTCTTAAAAAAGTAAAATAAAATAAGTTAAAAAACAAGTGAAGTGCTCATTCCAGTGACATGAGGCTGAGATATGCAGTTGTTTAAGTAAGACAGTTAATAGACCTTACGATTATCTTCTGTACATTGGTATTGCCCTGAATTTCTGCAGTGGATTTGGTACTTGCAGATTGGTTTGTCTTAACCTGATGTCTTTTCCTGCAACATCTATCTTATCCTTGCAATTCTTAAAAAACATATCCATATCAGAAAAAGAAAAAAAAAAAAAAAAAAAAATCTAAGCCAGTCTTTTATTTTCTGTGGATTACCACAATTTGTTTTAATAGTATTGTTGGCCTGAAAAGATCCGTTCAACCAGGAATACCTACCTTGGCATAAAATCTACATTAACTCATTAATCCTTTCAGTTATTTTTAAAGCTAGCACCAGAAGGAACTTCAATCGATACCAAAGGTCACTTCACATTAAAAATATTCCAATGAGCTTAAAAAAAAATCAGACATTTATCTATTATGCAGTTATTGCTGATGAAACATAAGACAGAAGTCCATACATAAATTTGCATGAGCATTTTGCTGTGCTTCTCTGATGTTGATAGGATGTTCAAGGTGCACAAATTATTAGACAGATACCAACAGAATGTAACAAATAGGGAGATAGCAGTGCTCATTAATACACTTCTAATGTATAGCACTGTTGAAATAAACCTCTGCGGATCAATACTATTACTGTTCAGTGCAGACATCTTTGTGAAGCAAGTAATTAAGCAATGTCACTGGCATAAATAATAAAGATGTTTGGACAGATAGAAGGGTTGCGTAAGGGAAAGCACTGTGAGGTGGTACTGGGCTGCAGCAGAATGAAACATCTGTTTTCTCTTAGGTAATCTATATTAAGAGCATCCTGTAACATCCTGTTTTTTTTTGTTGTTGTTGTTCTTTGTTTGTTTTGTGCCCTATCCCCAGATGTGCAATGCAAATGGAATGTTTTTTTTATTTTTTTTTTACAGCTAGGGCTAAAATGGAACAGGAAGGGGGGGGGAGGGACACAATTTAATCATCTGTTTAAAAAAATGGGCCTGATCTTGCACTTTGTTTCATGTTACAGTTGTGCTGAGCTGCACTGTAGTTATGCATTGCAGGTGTAAATCTCAAGCTTATCCATTGCCATGCATACAGGTAATGGATATTACAGCTTAAACTCATAAATTTGGGGGAATAGTATTATAAGCTTCTATCACTTAAAAGAGTTTTTTTTTCACCAGTAACAGTCTCAATGGTAGCATGACTTAGTTTTCCAAACCTATGGCTGGGAAGAATAGTTGATAACTGGATGTGAGATTGGTATAAAAGGAAGTTTTATCAAACAGATGAATATAGCCACTTAATAGGAAAAACTTTGTGTTTTTTTTGTTTTGTTTTGTTTTTGTTTTTCCAACTGTTCATGTTTATAATGTGTAACCTATGCCTTTCTGTGGAGCTGTATTTCAGAAAATGGCAGGCTTGGATGGTGAGTTGTTGAGAAACAAGAAATTGTGGGAGCACTAGCATTTTTTCTTCTACTAATATGTAGTACACATCAAATGAAGTTTTCTCCAGAATAATTATTTTTTTCACTATCAAAACTTCCATACACTTGGGAACGTCCAATAACAGAGGATTAGTTTTCTTAAAAGTAACTTAAAGGTAAAAATGGAAGTTCTAGGTAGGCTTTCAGGGGAGTAGACTATGCCATTTTCTACTTTATCTTTGGTTAGGTGGTGAAAGAATTTGGTATGTTTTATCATATGCATATGGGCGCTCCATGATTTTGGTGCTAGAGTTTGAGCTGTCATTCAGTTGGCTAAAATATTTAAGACAAATTTTCCTCATCTCAAGAAATAACATTTTGGTTACACAATTGGTTTGAAGATATATAGATATATATATATATTTTTAACCTCAGGATAGCTGTCATGTATTAACTGTTCCGAAGGCCAGATAGGATATAGTGTACTACTTGCACCACAATATAAACAGATATGGTCATCAACAGGTGTGGAGCAGAGTGGAGATGGAGGTCTGTAATGCTTGTCCAGAGAGCAGTGAGATATGCACGGTAAATAAAATACACCGTAACGCAGGGAGCAAAAGGAGGAGAAACAAAGCAAGGACAGCAAGTCCTAATACAGTTCAGGGGATCAGATAACAGTGAGAATGATGAAAGTGATGTCTTCGATCCAAATTAATTAGTCATGAATATGAATAAAAAGATCATCAAGCATTCCCCCTCTTTCAAAAGACGTAGAAATATCAACCATGAGAATAAGGGAAGTGATCATGAGTCTTATAAGAAAAATTATTTTCCTTTCACTTTCTCTTCCTTCACGGAATCAAAAAAGATTTACTTTGGCTAATAGGTGGCCTGACTCCGTAATTTCTTTGGATGTATTTTACTCCTGTGATCAATAATAGAACTTTTTGAAAAACACCATTTGGCATTTAGACTTGAACCAGGAAAATGCTTTTGTTTCTGCTGGTGACTGGACATTTGAAACAGCAAAGTCCGTTTGCTCTCTAATCCGGAGTGCTGCTAAACGCTGTTGAGCTACTGAGTAAGACCCAGCACCTGTAGCTTGAAGAGGAAAGAACTACCAAATTAGCCAGAAGTGCATGGACTCGAAGCAGCCAAAACTAAGAGGTTTTTTCTGGGTAGTGTGCCTCCAGCTGCTGTGTCCGTGCTCTCACACGTTCTGACGAAGGGTCTTACTCTGATCCTCTCCTGAACAGGGCCAGCTGACTACCCACAAAAACTGGGCCAATTTGCCACTCTTCTGAGCCCTGGATAGGACAGCAAGTATTTAGATGAGCACTCCAGCTGCTTCCATAGGAAGGGTCAGTCTCACCAGAAATGGAAGAGATGGATCCTAGCAGACAGGGAAGAATGCTAAGGATGCACACTTCAAGCCCTGTGCAAGGACTACTTTCTGGAAAAACCTATCAAAATACCTACAGGTAAACAAATCGTTATTTTAACACACTTGGCTAAATCTGCATATAATATGTTTCCAGGAGTCCTAATGTTAAGGGCTTGCTGTAAAATGTTCTAGTGGGTGCTTTCTGTGGAAAAACAAAAAAAAAACAAAACAAACAAATAAAAAACACTTCGTTTTACAGAAATTTCTAAGATTCCTGACAGCAGAGTAGAGCTTGAAGGTATGGCCTGAATACATCCAAAAAGTGGAATCTTTTTTGTCAACTGATAAATGATAGGATTTCAGGTTTTTGTTTGTTTGTTTTTGGGGGGGGAGACTTCCTGAACAGTAAATTGATTTTAAGACTGTAGAACTGAGTAATGTGATTAACAATCTTGATGTACCTACTGCTGACTGTTGTCTTCTTGCACAAAAGAAGATGCTAAGTAATTTTATTAAAACTTATACTGGCAATTCAGTTTAGAAATGTTCAGCCAAGTCTATACGCTTGAGCATATCTTTTTGGTCTTTTTAACTGCAAGCAGATAAAAACAGAGTAAAGCAGTGGCGTGAATATTATGCTGTATGGAAGCATCAGATTTCTTAAACTCAGTTCATTCAGGTTGAGTCCCTGCTGTGTATTACTGTCCATGTTTTTACATAATCTCAAGAGAGAAAGCCAACCATGCATTCACACATTTACTTCAGTAGCAGCCTTTAAATATCATGCTTTTCCTCTTTGGCAGAGGTTTTCAAAGCTCCCAGCTTCTCCTAATTTTCCCTTTCAGAGCGTTGCTTTTTCTTTTTTTCCTAATTTCCACACAGTCAGCATTTGAAAATATAGCATTACTCATTGACTCTTGTCACTAAAGAAAAAATTACTATGTAAGCTTGATTAGAGGCTTAATTAGAAGAGCAGGCTTTTGCAGCCCTGAGCGGTTTGGAAGCTGTCCTGAAGCCAGTTCAAGGCTTAGACCAGACAGCCTCCAAGCACTAGGTACATTGAATTGTTTTTAAATCTTAGTTTTATTTTAGTATTAAAACAAAAACAACAACAACAAAACTGTCTTGTTATTCCTGGTGGTTGAAGAAACTTTCAGAAATATCACTTAACTGTGCAGAGGGGAAATCCTTTTGGGTCTTTGAGGCAGCATGAACACAAAAAAGAGTCTGAGGGGGGTCTGAATTGCCTCGTGACTGATTGCAGGCCACCCAGCCATTGGTATTGGTTAAGATATCAATATAAGATTAATGAGGTATCGATATATCTTATGCTCAGCTGAATTTTTATAGCAATGAGAAACTGCATGTGTATTAGTCTTTGCTTCAGTTAAATGAGCTGCTCCAAGAGATGCTTGCAAGGAACGTATGGTTTGACGTTCTTAGGGTCTCACGTTGCTTTCATACTGAGCTGGCTGTTTGGTTTCTGACTTGAAACACAAGCCTTGTTGTAGACTAGAATTGCACCCTGTGAAAAGCAGACAACAGCATGGTTCTCTTGTCCTATGAAGGCTCATGTATTCTGCTAGGTTTTCCTCAGCCTTTCAAGAGCATAATATGTTAACTTGAAAAGGGGGTGAGCAAGACAACAATCTAACACAGTTATATCTTCTGGTATTAATTATGGTTTGCTCAGGTATCTCTTCATGCTATCCTGAGATAGGGCAATGTCTTGCTATATTGTACCTATTTGACATGATCAAGTGGAAGATGTTTTACTTTCCTGCCTATTCTCCTGTCCAATATTGTGAGGTACAAATATAGATCTTCCACATAAGCTTGTGTTCCTTACCACATGCTAAGTACAGGTGGACAATAGGACTTGCCCATCTCAGAATGGTATTTATTTCTTTATTTTAAAAGCAGATGTCTACAGTCCAAGAGGCATGTATTCAGTTTTGCCAGACCTTCAGGGCAGCTTGAGTGATGTTTAATAGTAGGAAATGAGTTTACCTGACTTGGATGGGCACGTTATGAGAACTAGAGAGAAATCACGGAAGAAGTTTATTCTTCCTATCGTAGACAACGAATTTGAGACCAGAAGTGTCTTTATAGACAACAAAGAAAACAACTGGGTTAGATTAAACCTCTCGCTTTTAAATGGCTAAAGTTAAATGAGTGGTCTCTCACCCTAGGTGCACAACTTAGGGCAGCTCTGGGTAGGTACTTTTTTAGTGCTAGATTTGGAAATGAAGATTTGGACTTCAATGAGGTACTCTTCAAAGCATTTTTCCTCTGTATTTAATATTAAACACATCATCCTAAGCTAGCCTTTTAAGCCTGTTCCCACAGAGTACTTTAGACCTACTTCTCATTTTTTGTTCCTACAGCATGTTTTTTTTCCCCTCACAAGCCATACATTATGCAAGACTTTTATCATATATTATATTGGGTTTAGAAAGAAAGAGGATTTACATTGCTGCTGCTTACTGCCTGGTAGAGTGTGTGTATACACATATATATTTCAAATATATGTGTATATATATTTGAAAACTAACATCCAGGGTTTCTGTGCTGAGGTGTGTATGATCTTATGATTTCTTGGAAAAAGTTGCATAGGTACGTTAGACATGATTGGATTTCTTCTTTCACAACTGTTTTCCTGTGTAGTGTATCTTAACTGGTAAGTGTTTAACCAGGATAGCCTCTTTACTGGGATATCTCCCAGGAAACCAATTTAGCCTAATGATAGTGAATGACAATGACTGCTGTTTAATTGGGACATTATTAGCCAAAATTCAGCTTATATGAGAAGTAGTTGGCCAGCGCAATGAGGTTAAGCAGTGTTTAACCAGGTGTTAAATAGGCCTACAGACCTAAGCTCTCCTCTCTGAAGAGGAAGTAGCTGGATTTATTTAATATATTAAAAAATATGAAGAGGATATTATTCCTCCTTGTTATGCTGTTAATATATGACAGCAATGTGTACATGTTCATTTTTTTAAAAGCAGATCTTTTGCGGGGCAGCTGTACTTCTGCGGGGCAGCCTTACAGCCCAGAAACGGCCTGCTCTGACAGGGGCTCTGAGACCTAGTCACTTTCTGGCTCTTAGTCCCTCAGCGACTCGTGGTATGCTGTTAGGAAAGACAAATTCTAACATGTTCTTTGCACCTTAGGGAAGACGCAATGGAGAACTGGTACCAAGTAGCATTATCGCAGCATGGCTGAATAGAGAGCCAGGCTGGTTCTGTACTTGATGGTGAAATACACAGATTAAGAGTTGCAGGCTGAAATCAGAAGATTCAGCTAGTGGTACTGTTTTCAACAGCTGTCCCTGATGTGGCTAGAGGCATGGCAGGAATAGAGCACAATCCTTGAGATAGGGTACAAACTTATATTTTGGTGTTGATGTATTTAGTAGCTATTAATTACAAGTGCAGAAGATCTCGATGAAATGTGCTGTTTTCTGGTTGAATATATTCCACTTCAGTTTAAAATAGATTGGAGTCCTCTACTTTACCTCCAGTGGTTGTACCATTGAAGGCTAGGCTCATTGGAGCTGGCTGGTGCATGGAGGTCCTTGATGCCTACCACCATTATTCTCTGCTGAATCATTCTTTGTTCTAATTTTCCAGCCATCATTTTCTACCACCACAGTTCTGACCTTTCAGTTTCTTTCCCACTTAATTCCTACGTTTTCTCAGCAACAGAGCAATAGAAGTGTGTTCCTTCATTTCTTTTGAATGTTGGCCCTGAGATCTTTCTTAAATTCAGCTTCGGAAACAATTTTTGTTTAAATATTAGCATTGGACCATACTAACATTGCCATCCCTTTGTGTGTTCTTGCTAATGAAATTGTATTATTAATTGGTGGGGTGTTTCCTTCCTCTGATGGTGCCCAGAATACAGGGACCCTTTCCAGTGCTTTTTTGTTGTGTTTTAGGTGCGTGGTCCCTTACTGACCCTTGAGTCTGTTCCCCTGTGGGGAAGCTTCCTGGCCCTCTCTGCTGTCAGAGGGCTCCCCAGGGCAAAGAACAGCCTTCCACATTAGAGCAATAGCCTGGGAGGCTACTCACCATGGCAGTTGTGCTGCATCATGTGTCCATGATGCTTTACTACCAGACTGTAGGGTGTCCTGCATGCCTAGGTGTTCTGCAGAGCCCTCTGAAATAGGTACCTATTTCAGGATTATCCACAATTGCAAAGGATTCAACTGTAAAGCAGTGGGTCTTTTCTAGTCCTATGTTCTACGAAAATTCAGCCAAGTTATAAAGTAGCTAAGAAAACATGGGGTACCCATAGGCTCAGTTCACCTTGTTTCCCCTCTGAAAAATCATTGATGCAATTCTTCCCAATCAACAAGTCACCTATTCTGCTGGGAACCGTTATTTCTGATGCCTTCAGAAACTGAATCTTGGAGACAGGCAGGATATATTAAACTTCATCCATACAGCCATACAGCTTTAAAATAGAAAATATAAATAAAATATAAATATATGATAGGATTAACAGAGAAGCATATTCCAATACCTAGTTCTGTTGAAGAAAAATTTCCTGTTGTACTGCTTACTTTTGAGGTTTGTCTCCCTAGAAAAATGAAATGGCGGCATAAATTTCTTTAAAGCCAAAACACAAACTTAAAGCTTTCAAGCTGTTCTGTTGTTGTTGTTCTTGCATTGCATTTTGTTAAAAACAAGCTTTTAAACTCCAGAAGGTAGAAAAACTGAATTTGTGCAAAATTTTGTACCAGCCAACCACTTAATTTTAAGTTAACTTTAAAAAGTTGAAGTCACATTTCTCCATTTCTTTCAGAAAAGAACACTAACACTTTGTAATTTCTGTATAAGAGTATTTGTTTATCTGTGTGTTTTTTTGTTGTTGTTGTTGTTTTAAAGGCTCTCAAAGTCCTAAAATTCTGATTGTGCCTCTCTACTGTTCTAATTCTTCCACTTTCATAAAAGAATTAAAGATTTATTGGAGTAGCTGCAGACTGAACAATTTAGTTATCATTGCCTTCCCCTGAGTGGAAAGAGAGGTGAGTATTGCTTATGTAGATGTGTCCCAGTGCGAAGACGGATGAAAATACCATAAAAGAACAACTAGATGAACTTGAGTACTGTAATAATAGCTATGAGATTGTAATTCAGTTGTATAAAATGCAAATTCATGCCCTTTGAAAGTAACAATAGGGATTTCTGCTCTAAGTGTGAAGCTCATCATCTGGAAGCAACTGAGGGAGGGGAGGACTTTGTAAATGACTCTGAGGCACTAATGAGACAGAGCCATAAGAGAGATAAATGTGATCCTTCAGGATGCATCAAAAGATACTTTTTTTCTCTACTGAGAAAACGAAATATTAATGCTATTGTGCCAAGTACTGTAGTGACTCTCCTCAAAAAGGCTGTCTGCAATTCTGCTTACCAAGAATTGTTTCAGAAGATGAGTTAAAATGGGAACAGATAAAGAAAAGGTCTAGTACTATGAATGGGGTCTTGTTGTGGAAGAGAGACTAAAAATGTGTAACTGTTAGACCTCTGATGTACTTGTTGTAAGTGATTGCTCTTTCAGCTTTTGTTTTTCTGTACTGGGAAGGAAAAAGCTATTTAAATTTAAACAAATGGATATTCTGGAATGTTTGGCTGAGAAGTATCTTAATTAAGAGGTTCTCCAGCAGCTTTCTAGTGGGTGCAAAGGGAGCCTATGGAATCTAATTGGCTTTAAAAACAGAGGTTGATCAGTTAGTGAGTGTAATCACGTGAGATGGCTGTGGCCATGGAGACAAGGTGATACCAGAGCCAGGGGATGCTTCAACAGCTGTGAGTATTTGACAGGCCCTAATGTCCTCAAGGGTGGTTACTTGGTGACTCCACTGGGAAAGGAACCTGACTGCCCACACGTCAGAGTGCTACCAGCCACTGAGAAAGCAGTCCCACGCCTGTCCTCTGGCTGTTTCAGTTATGTTAGTATAGATGCTTGTGTAGTTCTACAATAAGCACAATTCAAGGTGATAAACTGGAAGGCAGTTGGGCCTTTAAAAAGTGTGTTTGGGGGAGAGTGGTTTTACAGGTGACTTACATCTATGAACCCTTTCATAGTGAAGCAAAGCGTTGTTGATGTGGAGAGTGCATGTTAGAGTACATAGTGAAGACCTGAGCCATTAGGCCATCTTAATTCGAGTTAAATAGATGTTGTAAATTCAATTTGTACAAAATTCGTAGAAAAACAGTGAACTGAGGTGTGATAAATACATTCTATTTATACAATTAATGTGTACAGATTTTATACATACATATGCTTCACATATAAGTTATGTAATAACAAGAGACCTGCATGCTTATAGGCATCATCACATATATGGGTGTGTGCTTCAGAGGAGAGGTCATTTACTCTGTTCTCCTTAGAGCTACTTCTGTGCCTGCAGATTGCCCGTGCTCAGGTAGCACACATACTGCTCTCTTGCCATGCCTCCAGACTTTTGCTGTTGTAACACCCACAACCTACAGCTACTACATGTTCCACTGGTACCTTCTCCCCAACCCTCAGCTACCTTCTAGCAAGGCCCCCAGCTGCCAGGCTGGAATCTGAGTAATGAAATGCATCAGGGAGCATGGATGTGGGTCTGCAGGAAAAACCCTGCTGCAGGTGGAGGCTGGTGCCACTGCAAGCAGGGCTTGCCACATGGCAGAGGAGTCCATTTCCCGTGCTCTTGCCTCTGTTCACTGGACAGCAGAGACTCGGAACGAACTAATGGGGATTTGCAGCATTCAGGTATCTATCTGTATCAAGTCCTTTAGAAGACCAGTTATGCACTGGGACTCTCCACTAGATGGAGACATGCACACATAGACTGTACAGGTGTATTATACTTCCCAACTGTTCCAGTAAGACTGGTATGTAATGTTGTCCTGGTTACAGCAAAGAAGAAGAGAAAATCCATAAAGCTGGGTGCTCAGATGACCTTGTTGTTTCCTTTTGAATTATAAAGCTCAGTAATTTAGCGTTGCGGTGGTGTGTGTTGTGCGGTAACAGGAGTTGGTGTAGTGGTAAGCACTCTATTAAGTCAACTATAATGAAAAGCCTAAGGCAGGTAACTAATGCCGTGTCACTTTGGTAAATGGTCTTATTTCCTTTTAATAACAAAAGAAAGAGCTGGGTGTGGGTGGCTTTTTAGAGATGGCAACGTGGTCAGCTTTATTTACTATACAATTAACAGTATGGCATGCCATTGCAACACAACAGAGACTTTGTAGACTTAATAAACAAAATGGTTACAAAAACACTTAAGTAGCAAAGTCAAGCAACCAAAAGTTGGGAAATGCAAGAATTAGGGTTCACATTTTAAGAATAAGGAATGAGTTGCAGACACATTTGTTGTAGTGTTGTGGCGTGGTCTCTAACTGCAGTTAGCCTTTAATCTTCAGCATGTCTGCCTTTTCAGTGGGATACTGAGAAATGCTGAGAGGTAGCAAATCTTCGACATTTTCTCACACTAACTGTACACTGTGTGCCCTCAACCTTCTTTACTGAACAGCAGTCCTGAAAGCTTCAGAAGTCTTTCTGCATTTATGCAACCTCTGTGAAATGAATGGATAGCATTAGCACTATGCTATGGGCAGCAGAAACACGAGGAGAAGTATCTGCTGTACATAAGAACCCACTGTGTTTCTTTCTCAGACTAAAATTAATAGTCTGAGCCATGGAGATGCTCTTACCTATAACTGCATTTGCATAGTTCAGTTGTGAGTCAGCCCTCCAATACTCGTCTCCTTTCTAACAAGAATTTCAGGCACTGCATTGGATAAGACAGAGGTCTTGTAAAATACATCTTCTTGCATCGTGTAATACTGACTAATCCTACCTGCTGGTCAAGTTAACTTCCTGCTTTTACCATTGCCTTTGACAGCTTGATTGTGTGAAAACTATGCCACCTTTTCTATCAAAGGATTTTTCTTCAAGTTGGCTAACTCAGATTAGGAGGTATCTTTTCCTAGAAGACAAGTCACTATTGAAATGAGAGTTGTATCTGCTTGCCAGCTACCTCATATGTCCCGAAATGAACATCACCAGATCTGAAGTAAGAAAGGTTATCATGTCCAGTGTTGCTCTTTAAAATGCAACTATAGGCAGTTCTAGAGGGAGGCAAATTAGAGGACATAGCTGCCTGCCCTAAGGATAAATTAGGAGAGAGCAAAAGGAGTTTCTCAAATGTAACCATCATGTAACAGCAATAAGTATTACTTGAAGAGAAAAATAAATAAATAAATAAATAAAAAGGAAATTGCCAAGGGAAAGTAATTTAACTGAATATATTTATTAGGAAGCTTGGAATAGTGAAAAGGCAAAAGAAAAATCCAAAATTACCCTTAAAAATAGGGTAAAAGTGGCTAATTTAAGGCTTTGAGTTGAAAGTGAAGAACTGAAAGTGAGCTACTGAATCTAATGTGGGCTTAGCATCTCATCTTATAAAAGTAATGGAAATAGAATTACAAAGATACTCTGCAAATTCTCATAGCAGGCACATGCTTCTATCTCCTTCGAGAGTACGTTTTGTACAAAACATGATCACCTGTTTTAAAGAGCTCACGGAGACACCTTAGATCTTTATTTTCTGCTCTCTAATTTTGTGGTGAAATGATTAGATGCTTACTGATTCTTCTAAACGTCTCTCTCATTAAAGATTGCTCTGATGTTCCCTTGTTGTGCAAACTGTGTCAAACTGGAGGTGTTACTAGTGAAAGGAGGTGTAAAATTTTGAGTAGCTTTTGTGTTCCTGGCTTTCTCTTTATGAAGGTTTTGCATCACTAGAGCTGCTTCTAACATGCATTTTCTTTCCATCAGTGTGACAAGTGTATTGTGATAGTTCTTGACTTGTTTTATACAACTACCATTCTTCACTTATTTGAGGGAGGAGCATCTCTCTTGAAGGGGTAACACTTTTTGAAAATGTTTCTTCTCATCGTGGTTCGGCACATTGACTTTTTTCATGTTGCTTTCAATTCAGCTGATTGCAGAATTTTGCAATTGCAAACTATTTTATAGGTCTTCTTCCTATAGTATTTTGTGAGATGTTTTAATATTATTTATACAAACAGATTGTGTACCTGCCCTTGAATTCATAATTTATGCAAAGCAGTTAAATACTTTGAAATGGAGCACCCGAATTCTGCAAAATGAACAAGTTTGACAGAATTTGTGGTAGACTGAGTTTGAAGGAGTTCATACTGCTAGGGGGTCAAATTTCAGCATGTAGCTTAAAGTTGAATGCAACTGAAGCTTGTTATATGTTTAGTTATGGAAGTGCTTAAAAATTGTATATAAAATTAAGATTTCTGACCTTCCCCTCTTCAGTGTGTGCACCTTATATCTATGGATCTCAACCTGCTTGCAAAGGAAATGGAGTTAAAGTATACTGCTCGCCAGCTGTACAAAATTTTTGTGTGCATTCAGCATGTCCTAACATGAATCTCTGTCTTCTAGGAAACTGCTTTGTGATCACCCCTAAACATCAGAACTTTTTTTTTTCAAGGAAAACCAAGTGTACAGTGAAGCTTATATTGCTGGCAAATAACTTGCTCATGATGCTTGCTGTTGCTTGCAGACAGAATAGCCAGGTATGGTGCCCCATTGCAAGCATGAGTAATCAGGTTAAACAACATAATGACACAGAAATGCAGGAATTTAGATGTGTGTTTATATATATAATTTAAAAATGAAAAACAACAAAAAATGCACATTTTTTCTGCTAACAAGCAAGCTTTAAAAGATTCTAAATTTTGGCTTTCCTGTGTTATAAATACGGCTTTTGGTTCCCCTGGCCCTCCCCACATCTCTTCACTATCAAGCATAAAAACCCAGAGAACTAATTTCCCATTAGGACAATGTGATAAGATACTGCCATCTGCAGGTGACGCACCTTCTCTTTAATTTTTACAGCACACCAAAACATTGTTGGAATGCCTGCTACATATATCTACAGTATTTCAAAGTTTTTCTTTTGAACTCTCAGAATTTATACTTGTTAAATCCATGGGGAATGCATGCAGCTGCAGGGTATGTAGTGAAATTCCTGTTCTGTTTGCATGATGTGTAGGTGCAGGTATTTTGAAAGGCACTGAGAATTCAAGCTTCTATCTGAAAATATATGTATGTGAAAATCTTCACACCCTGAAAAGTCCCTCTAGCAGTCAAGAGGGCTGTTTACATGAGGAAAGAAGAAAAACAAATATATATATATATATATATATATAATAAAAAACAATAATACAAAAACACTAATAATGTATTCAGTGTCTTCATCAAGGCCTTAGATTGCTATGGACGTTTCCAATCCATTGCTACTTTTAATTTTTATGTTAGGGTCATATAATAGGAAAGCAAAATTCTGGTGGTTTTATTATTATTATTATTATTGAGCCTTGCATGAAAGGTGTGCTTTAAGAATAGCTTAATATAAGTTATATCAAATGCTTCTACGATTTTTACTAGTTCATTTAATGATCAAAAATAGGAATACTAGAAGAGCAATACTCCCAAGTGAAGTAGTCACTGCACCAAGCCTGTCTGAATTTAAGAAGAGATTGGACTGTGCTCTCAGTCACGTGGTCTAAACTCTTGGGTAGACCTGTGTGGTGCCAGCAGTTGGACTTGATGATCCCTATGGGTCCCTTCCAACTCAGGATATTCTATGATTTTAGTATTACCATTTCCATGGCTTTTCAAATGTCCTCAGCCTATAAACTAGTTTTAAGGTACTTGTTCACTCGAAGGATTTGAGGAAAGATTTGAAGCATTTAACTGTATATCAGACTTTGTTTCAGGCTTAATTGATTGTTAAGGGATATTACAGAGTAGTCATGCTCTAGGAAGTAATGTGCTAGAAATAATCCTCTCTGAAGAATTGTGCAGTTTGATGTATGCTGCTGAGGCAGGAAATGGTGACCCTTATTAAACAGATAAAAAGCCTGAAAAAGAAGTTTATCTTGTAGAGATTTATTTTGGAAGCAGGATCAAATATCAGCACAGAAACTGCGTTTGGTCTTATATCTCAAGCACAGAACAGCTTCATTTGTTGTTGTTAATGCTGTTACAATAAATTGGAAGAGGAGATGTGAATTGTTGAGTCATGAAAGGGATACAGCATGCTGAGGGTATTGGGGTCCCAGTTCAAGAAAGCATTTAATTTTTTACCTTTAAGTAAGTCCTTAAGTTTGCCCTTAGCAAAATGCTTTACTGAATTTTGGCAAGCAGAGAAAATAAATTTCACTCCTTATGTAGAGCTGCTGGACTGGTATGCAGGTCATCCTAAATATATGGCAATTAATGTACTACTAAAGTATACCAGCAGAACTTTGAACGCTATGTTTCACAGAAATGCCACTGTTTTAAAAATAATAAGAAACAAACATTTCTTAGCTTTGATTTGCACGTTTTTATCTGAAAAGCTATGCTACCCTGTGCCTTTAAATGCAGCTAAATTGAGGGTAAAAACATTTAAAACTGAAGGAGTCATTCTTTGTATCTTTGCGTGTTGACCACTTGTAGAATTTTGTTACCCTGTAATGTCTCGAAGAGACTTACTCGGCTTCAGTGGTATTAAACAGCTGTTTCTAGCCCTAGTTACTTGTGATATGTTGTTTTCAGTCATTCACTGCTCAAAGGGAGCCTCCCCCTCCTGACAAAGGCTACTTCAGTGAAGTTGCAATGTTGAGAAGAAAGATGAGGGGGGCATTTTTTGTTCCCAGTTCTTTACAAATAAGTACAATGCTTGCTGGGAGCTGATGAGGGTCTATGAATGTAATATTGGAGATGGCAGCAGCACAATGAGAATGCTAATCAGGGAGCCGATCATCTGTCACACCTTCCCTATGGCATCTTCACTTAGTCTGTTCCCTTTTGACTACGCTCCTATCTGTGGAAGCTTTCCCCTTCTCTTTTATAACACTCATCTTTCTTCTTGGTTTGCACTACACTTAATCACCACTTTCCTGTCTCTAATGCTCTCTGTTGTTCTCAGTTTTTATTCATTGTAATGTTTGGTCTTTACCTTTTCATTCTGAGTTGCTCAGGTTTTCTTGGAAGCAGTAACTTGATGTCAAGGGTTTGCTTGACCAGACACCTTGAAATGCTATTGTCTTTTGCTTCGTTAGATTTTTATATTGTTTCTTCACAGTTACTTATATCCTGGACCTTGCTAGATGTGGGGCTGTGGGGAAAAAGCTTATTACTTGTGATTTCAGCGTTCTTCATATCCAGTGGAAATACAGAATCTTCTTAGGGTAACTCCAGGTTATGTTCAGATAATGACTTTGCTTTCATCTTTTAGAAGTTTTATGCTCTTTCAGGTCTAGTAAATTGACTGAAGTAATTGCTGAGACAAGTCCATAACATTTGGGTCAATGTTCCTTGTCAGTGTGAAACTGGCAAAATTCAGAGCTCCTGAACTCTGATCAAACACGCTCATCCCCAGGCAGTGAGAGGCATGTGGCTAACAAGGCACACCAAGGCAAGAGGAGGGTGAGGCCCTAGAGGGGTACAGGAGAAAGTGTGAAAGCTGTATGTGGGGAAGGCGAGACCAGGAGAGCAGAGAGATCCACATATCTCTAACTTCTCTATTTGCAGACATGGGAGAAGAGGGAGGTTGACGAAATGAGGGTTTGGGAATGGTACAAGGAGAGACTGGCATTTCAGAGGGAGGAAAAGGTATCTGTGAGGCCCCATTAAAATGGATTACCAACTGCTGATCCAGCATGTTATACATGCTCTTAACTTCAAACATAAGCCAATGCACTTAGAGTAAGTGCATTTTAAGTACCCTATTGAATCAGAGGTAAAGTGCACAACTCCATGTTTAATTTAGCCCTTACATTTAACTCTTCAGGTAGGATCCCTGAATTATATGCAGCTCAGAAGTAGGGCCATGGCTGTCTTCTAAAAAAAATCTAAAAAAAAAATGCAGAATGCTTTCACATGAGAGAGAATTCACCCAATGTGATTTCATTGGCAGCACAAAATTACAGAATATTTGTTTGTAGAATTGTACATTTATCTCTTTGGCTCTTCGATGTAGCTTGATCATTCATTTGTTACTCTTTGTCCCGAATAACTGCTCCATTTTGCTTTGTGAAATGATAATATGCGATCTGATTCAAAGCCTACTGAATCTCATGGAAAGACTCATTACTTCAGTGGCTTTCAGATCAGACCTGTAAGATACACAGAGGCACAGATGAAAAAGGGATTGCTTTTGAATGTCTGCAGCAAGAGAGGCACATTATGCAGCTTTAATACTGGAGTCTCATAAAACTTCAAGAACCTGCTTTTTGCCTTTTTGTAAATTAGAGCTATTTTTATTGCACCTATAGGTTTGTAAAAATCCAATTATTCTTTCCACTCTTAAAGAAAGAGGTTAGCGTGCTCTGAAGTTAACAAGATCACTATGCTAATTATTCCTTCTGTTATTTCCATTTATAAAGGTCTACATCTTTTTATTGCTACCGCTACTGTTGCCTCCAGGGTCATTTTCAGGAACTTATTCTGATTCAGTGTACAGATGTGTTATTGAAATGCATATGAAATGGGCCTGCTCTGACAGTAAGTGTCATGCCAGGATGACAGAATTGGATGTGGTTAGGTTTGCTCCCCAAACTTGTGACACTTCTTAAATGACATTTCCAGATCATTACTCTCTGTCAAATATGATAAGGAAACTTTCCAAGACAGAAATTGGAGCTAAATAGCCAAACCTAGGACTCTTAAGTATTTATATCCTTTAGGCTTATTTGCAAGGTTGTACCCTTTGTTGCCTGGGATAAGCAACAGTGGGTTCAGAGCAGGGAGTGGGAAGTTGCACAGTTTGGGAATTTGGTCAACCCAGTACAGACAAACTGGAAGGCTTGTAACTGTGTGTCGGCATCGGTGCACAGCCACAGAAATCAGCAGGTTGATTTCCAGAGTTGTTGAGTGGTGTATTCTCAATTTTAATTAAAAAAAAAAAAAAAAGGGGGGGGGGGGGGAACAAAAATCCCCACGCTTGTGAGCCAAGTACTCAAGATTTGAAGCAGGACTCGGACGAGGTGCATGCAGAGATGCAGATGTGAGGTTACTCACTGAGGTTAGGAATGGGCACTACTGCGCAGCAGAACTTGGCAGCTTGCTTGACCATGCTGACCAACTTCCCAGCTCCAGGCTCAGCTGACTCATTTTTTCCCTCTCCTCAGTTGGAGCTGCTTCAGCAGTTTTATTTTATATTTGGAAAGTCTTACTAGTACCTACTTAACCTATGCCAAGGTTAGGTCACTGCTGCAGAACCTGTGAGCAGAAGTTTGTTGGAGGCTTTTCGGTCATTTTTAGCCAGTTACTTTGCTTGTTTCCATTTCTGGCAGAGTACTTTTCTAAGCATATCAGGCAAATGCAGAGTATTGTAGTGCCTTGATTGCTGCACTGCAAAGATGAAGTTCACGCTTGATCCCTGACACTGGTCAGATTGTGTAGCTGTTGTATGCATGTTTGAGGTGTGGTATGGTTGCTCTATCATATTTATCATATTCAGGAAATGCGTCTCAGAAGTCGATCACTGTCACTCTCTCTTATTCCCGGCTTCTGTTTTTCTCTTCTGTTGTAAACATAACAGTATATACTGTCAAAACAGCAGTTTACTTTGAGACAGACTGTGTTCTCACAAAAATTTGTCCTAGAGAGCTGGTGGCTGCTGTGCTGACTGTTCAGTATTACCAAGTAACAGAGCTAACCTTTATTGTGGAGCCAGGCTACCTATATTTGTAAACCATCTACAACAGGTAGCCCTGATATACTTTCTTTAATAGGATTTCACTGTGTTTCTATGAGCAGCTGAAATAAATTGCTTTAAAAAAAAAAAAAAGTGCCATATCACATTAAATGGGGTTATGTGCAGTTATCCTCTGTCATGTGAAATAATTCACAGTCTCACAAAATGCAAGCTGGGAAGCCACCCCCAGGCATTTTAAGATTTCTATTTTTTTTCATCCTAGCCTTGGAAATACTGGAAATAGCAGTTTAAACAGAATAGCCCTGAATGACAATAGTTTGGTACAGATTTTTTCGTCTTTAAGCCTGTTCCTGCCATCTTTATTAATATCAGAAAAATGTGTTAACTTGGAAGAAGCTTCAGTGAATTACTTTTCAAGCTGTTTTTTATGATGGTACCTCAATATTGCTTGGCTCATAACAGATTTTTTTTTGTGTGTGGTATAAAATATATTTTGGATAAGGAGTATAACTGAATCCCTTAGTAAATATCAGGACTGAATAGTAGAATTAATTTTATTGATAAGACTATGTTATGGGCACAAAAATTAGCATAATTTGTCTCAATTTATTATGGACTGTTAAATATTCTCTTATAACTGTCTCATTGAAGTGTCAATACTGTATTAAATGGAAGACTAAATGTAAATGTTTTATATCTTAGCTTAAAGTTGATGAAATGCACGCAACTGAAAGAATCTTTGTGCATTCTTGACCTTTGAAAGTACAGGAAATATTCCAGCATGAAGAATATGCCAACTTCTCACCCATTGTCCCCCAATCCAATGGGTTTTGAACTCAAGTCATTTGACATTCTTTTTGAAGGAAGAACAGTTAGTTTTAAATTTTATTTCCAAACAGGTAGCAATTATTAGCTTTGCAGGCTGTCATCTTGTAATATTTTTAAAATGCTTGTATTCATAAGTAAAATAGCTGATTTGTGAGCCTTTTTATCTTAAGTATAGGCATGGAGTATATTTCCACGTAACTTTATTGCTTGTTACTGGTCTGTGAAAAGACCAGTCCAGAATTGTCACTATTAATACACAAAGATACTTCTGGCTAGAAGAGCTGGTCCCTGGTAGCAGCTGCTTATGCTAGAGGTATGGTCACCCGTCCCCTCCCTTGGCTGAGCCCCACTGAGGCCAGGGAGGCACAGCGAGGTTTCAGCAGACGCTAGTGCTGCTGACACTGGTGGTACCGCTGCCATCATGCCCATGGCCAGGGACCTGCTCCCTGGTCTTTGAGATCTTGTGTTATAAACAGCAAAATGAACGTAGTTCTTCAGCTGGCTGAAGCTGGTTTTCCTAAATTATTTTACAAGTGCTTAATATGCTGCAGGAAATCTAAATGGGTTTGTGAACCATTTGCAAAAGGTAGTGTATATCATAATGTTCTGATTAGGCCTATGCAAAAGTTTTTTCAAATATCAATAATTCAAAACATAGCTACAACAGGCTCTGACTCACCTGAGGATAAACTGCTTGTATGTTCTGTAAAAGCAGGTGCCCTTTCACAGGTTCTCTTGTTCTTTAGTTGTTCCTAGGCAGGAATTATTGTGAGATCAGGCAGGAAACTCAGGTATGTGAAAATAAGTGTGCATGCAAATGTGTGTGGTATTAGACACAAGTATAGTCTTTCTGACTCAGTGTTATCTAGATAGATATTTCTCTGTGTATACAGAGTACTTTTAAGTTTGAAAATAGCTATTTTAAATTTAGTAATATATACAGCTGCTATAGTTTTTTAAATGTTCATGCTCATGTGTATTAATATATTTAGAAGCAATAAGAAAATACTTTTCATTGTTTCCCTAGAAAACTGAATTTTGACACTCAAAACACTGACTTCTTCCTACATCTCTTGGCTTGGCCTGAATAGGTTTAAAGCCAGCTAATCCATCAATTCCAGTAACAGTGTTCAAAAGACTAAACAAGTAAGAAAAGTACGTGCCCAAATGAAAAGGTGCAGTGAGACAAGTACGCTGTTTCTGCACTTAATTGGCCCAACATGGCTTATCAACAAAGTGCTGAGGAACATGGCCTAATGATTTTAATGAGAGCATAACCATGAAATGGTTATTTCAAATAAATATTTCAAATGTGAATAAACTACTCTGAAGACCTGTGGCTAAATAAAATGTAATTGTTTTAATCAGTGTGTGACATACACTGTCATTAACTATACAGCCAATTTCTACCTTGCTAAATAGGAAACTAATCCTTCTCTATCCAAAGGATAGTGTCAGATTTCTGTTTCCCAAAAAAAAAAAAAAAAAAAAAAAAAAAAAAACCAACTTACTATGGGGAGAGAATACTTGGTAGTTACTAGTTTAAGAAGTTTTTTTTTTTGATTCTATATAGAAGTTCAAGCTGGTGTACCAGAGCACTTCAGCAGTGCTTGCATTCACAAAAGCAGGCTGTCCTTCAGACATCTGAGGCCCATTTCAGAAGCATTTTGCTTTGTCGTTTCAGCAGCAGAAATTACTGAAGGACACAAATCTATCTGCTTTCCCCTGTACACAGAAAAAGCCTCCCAGGCAGAGGTTTCAGTTCAACACATTCATTACCTTTTAATTGCTTCTAAATTGCATTGTGACCTGTCGCATCAATAGCCGAATCTAACAAACTAGCACAGTCTGAGCATATGTGTTGTTAAAAGCTTTACTGGCAGTTGGTTTTTTTTTGTTTGTTTTACTGGGCTGCAGAAAGGACACTGCATGAAGGACAATGTCATTTTGGGATGTTTTTCAATAACATGCCATTAATGTTGTTTGGAAGTGGCTTTAAATATCAGCTTGTTTATATGCCTGAAATGTTTCTTTTGGGCAGTGAGCAGCATGGAACCTTGTTATATCACCATCAGGTGTGTGTGTATATTTATTAAGTTTTACTTCTCACTGACTAAATGTAAAAGTTTCAATGTCAGCTGTGGCATGCAAGAGCCTCCACAGAACGTATACTTGCATGCAAAGTCTCAAGTGAATAGAGCATTTTATTTAAGATTCTAAGCCATGGTATAAAAATCACCTTTGAAGAAAAGATAAGCTTGAATACTTTTTAGGCTGAGCCACAGCAGGCATAATGTTGTAAAAGGTAAGCTATCATACCAACTGCTGTGGAAGCTGAGGGGTGTGTGTGTGTGTGTGTATATATATATATTAAAAAGAAAAATCCCCTGGAAGACTTATTCAGAGCTCTTTTGCAATCACTTATAGAATGTAACCACATCATCCTACCTCTAAATAATTTCAGGCAGCTAGCACGTTTGTTATTCCTTTGACCCCCACCCCACCTCCTTCCTTCCCCAAAAATACAGCTACCATGAGCCAAAGAGCCTAAGTGTTGCTGTCACTTTGTGCTGCAAGTGCCATTTCCTTCAAGCTTTATATCTAGTAATGTGTGTGAATAGGGTAAGTTGAGTTGTTGCTCCTTTACATTTCTGGAGGAAGCTTTTAATATCATTTTGCTAGGAGAGCACTTGGTTAACAATGAAGAACAGCATTATTTTTATGTGCCAGCTTCCTTTGAAATTTCCGTCATTTAAGATTACATCTGATATAGTAGCTTAACACCAGCAGTGTTTTTTGCACTGTGAGGGTTGCTATGGCCTCATTCTTTAGGACGTTTTCTGTTTTAGAGCCTGCCATCACTTGGATTATTCAACAGGCTGCACCAGTCTTCACAATGTGAAACTCTGGAGGGAGACTCCCAGGAAAATGATTCAACTCAGTCCTTAGATAATTTGTCTCTTGGCTAGTATACACTAATATTTACAAACATTTGGATCATTCTTTTGCTATTTTCAAATTTTAAAGATTCTTCCCAGGTACTAGGTTCCCTGTCCTACTGTGACCCAAGAGGGACTCTCGAAGGCAACAAAGTGCTGGAAATGGCATTTGTAGTAAACTGACAAAATGGAAAATGAGAAATAGGAATAGCAATAAGTGTCGATGCAGTAATTCTTGATGGATGGAATGACCCGACAGTAGAGAAGCACAGTATTAAGCAGTTGCTGAAAGACAGGTGTATACCAGGCCCAGATACCACATCTGGATAGAGGGCAAGTCCTCAGGTCATGTTTGAATTTAGCAGCACCACCTTCCAAGTTGTATTTTTAACTGTATGTCATCTGTCTGAACATAAATAGATGCCTGATAGGATACCGAGAGGTAAGTACTAAGGGTATTGCAAGCTACAAATGACTTCTTGCTTTCTTTTTGGACTACATCTACCTCGGCTATTATTGGATGCCTAATGTCTGTAAAATGTTCAGGAAATGTTGCAGACTGGAATGAAATGTTTGGCTGGAAATAGTTATAGGAGTCTATTGTTGTCTTTGTCTTGTTAAAGGTATTAACGATATTATTAAGCTAATTAGATTTCCATTACATATAAAGAAAAATACTGCCTGAAAATCTTTAGCCAGTTATATAAGTAATCAGATGAGGTGGTTATGCTCTTCAATTCTGACCTTAAAAGCGTAACATCTATCAATTATAGAAGCATTGCATCAAAGCTACTTTCAAATTTATCATAAAGATGAGTAAATAGATTATTCACAAAGACTAGCTTGGTTAAAGCATAGTATTAGAAATATTAACTATATCCATCAACTGATTCTCTTTAGAAAGCATTTTGCTTTTGTTGCATTTAAAAAAAAAAAAAAAAAAAGAGAGAGGAAAAGAAGAAAGAAACCCATGTTTCTGCTCTGTGCCCCAGAAAGCTCTCCTAGTACAAAAGATCTTAGACTAATGCATTTCAATAGAGTTCAATGGAGTATTTCAGTGAAATGTCTATCCCTGTTTTTTTCCCTGTACGGTAGCTTTCAAATGTTGGCAGATGTGATCTACTGCAATGCTCCGAAACTGTCTGATTTAAAATCAAAGATAAGAGTTTTTGCTCTCCTTCAGCTGAGCAAAAGTTGACTGACCTCACTAAATAAAAAGCTAAATTCAGAAGCTTTTTTTTTTTTTTAAAAAAAAAAAAAAAAAGTCTTAATCTCAAAAGCTGGTTGAGTCACCCAGGCTGGGCCTTTCACAGGGATTAGTCATTGCACTGTGGGTCTCCACAGTTCACAGCAAGCACCATGTGATGATTGAAGCAACAACTCTGAGCTCGTTGTGCCCCAGTTCTGCCTGCAGGAAGCCAGCTGGATGCAATGACCCCAGACTTGAAGCCATATCTCTCTGACTGCCCTTCATGGGCAGAAGGAGTATCTGATTGTCCCCACCTGCTAATTCATACACATTTCCGGACCTATTGATTTTTCCAGTTAGTTATCGGTCAAGAAAGGCAAAGTTTACAAAGCCTTTACAATGTTTACAACACTTGTGTGTAAACAATTCATAAATTTTGGGTGTCAAAAGCACAATGTATCTTATAATTCATGACTTCTTAAAATAACCCAGGAAACGAGTGCTTAGGCCTTGTCTAAATGCTTGTCCTATACAGAAGAGACTATTTCTTTTGAGTTTCCAAGTGTTACAACACCACAGATGGTTCAGTCTTCCATGTAATGGAAGCTGTTCTTGGTCACCATGCTTTGTTTCCTGGGTGTCTCTGGCTTTTCATGACTGCCATTGCACAAACTGAGCGAGTGGCTCAGTATGTTAAGCATAGGTGAGAATGACGGTCCATGTGCAAAACCCTCTGTATGACTCTAATGGTGTAGGGAAGTGCAAACTTGCCTAGCAGAAAGCACCACTGAAGGGATTTTCTTGCTGGTGCATCTGATTGCAGCTAATCCAAGCCTGTTTTGTCCCACTTCTTGGGAAAGCAGCAGGAAGAGTGAAGCTGCCTTGCAGGAAGAGCATGTGAAGTGGTGTCGGGCACCCTCAGGCAAGGACAGGCCTCTGAGCTCTTTGGTAAGGGCTTAAAGTTGCACCAGGACCTGTGTAATAGAACTGCCTTGCTGACGCTTCAGGTTTCTGCAGACTGAGGCTCAGAGGTATTTTCACTTAAATGTGAATTAGGCTCATATTTAACTTCTGACAATTGAAGAGGTGACATCCTTTTTTCAAGGTCACATAAGAAGATAAAGAGAGCCTGGGAAGGGAACCCAGGTGTCCCAGCTCTCATTCTTACACACTTGTCTCAAAGCATCTTTTTTTCCTTGCCCATACACATTTATCTCTTGCTTCCACAATGCTGGTGTTTTTTGCTGCACTCTACAAACTACTAAGCTTTAAAAGCACAGTGTTGTAGGTAATAAATGGTATAAATTTTCTTCCAAGTACTGCATACACATAGCATAACCATATTAACACTGACAAGCTAGATTTTATGATTGGCAAATGAATTCTGAAGATCATCTCCTAAGTTAATATCTGCCACCTAGATATTAACCAAGGGAATAAACTGCTTTTAAAATGTTTTTGGTCTGTGTAGAACTGTGAATGTTTAATTTACCCCATAATCTATTATCAGAGAGAGTATTTATGGAAATGTTCAAGATACTAAAACATATCTCTAGTTCCTATATTTTTCTTCCCTACTAAGGTATTGAAATTAAATTGTTTTCGTGTCTTTAAAATGAAATGGGAACAATGAGGCTATGTAGACAACTTTTGCATATTGAAAGAAGCACACACCAATAAAATAAAGTAACTTCAGTATGGAATCCTTCCATTCTCCAAAATATATGAAATAATGTTCTTTATAACTTCAGCTGAAATGCTATTTAATTAAAATCTCATGTAGTCTGAGGACTAAGTTCTGTGAAGTCATTGCTGTTTAGTGGGGGAAGTATAAGAGATTACCCTGCACATCTCAGTAAACAAAAAATAATACCGCAACAGAGAAGAAAAAAATCTGAATTACGATCATCACTGAATCAACTCTGCTTCATAAGGTTTGTGTTACAGTTGATAATAAATATTGCAGTGTTCTGAGCCTACCTAAAAAGTGCTCTATAAAACCACCTCATGCAGCCTTCAGTCCTAGCAGTGGCAAAGGGAAGTTGAATATATGCCAGCAGAACCAAGTTCCTTTAATTCTGGGGGTAGGAGTGGTCAAGACGGATCCCTCACCCTCATTAGAGGAACCTCTAGGCTGCTCAATTTTATGCTCAGCTGCCTGTATGCTCAAGAGTCTACTTGGAAAGGGGATTTTTCTAGGGCCCATGGAAGGATAACCTTAACTGCGAAGGTAGTAAAACCAGTATTGTATGTTACCCGGGATCCTTCTCTGTTGGGGGAAATTCTCAGGGGTTTACTAGAGTCTGTTTGAATTAGAAGGCAAGATTATATTTTCTGTGTCAACTTTGAGAATTGAAGTATCCAGTAAAAAGTCGTCTTTACCCTCTACAACCCCAGCATAACAAAAATGAAAGATTTGAAATTCAAATGATTTGTGACCGCGGAGGAACACTTTAATATGCTCTAAAAAGTGAGTGAGGATATAAAAGTAAACCAACTTACATTTACACGTTTAGGGGTGGACAAGGGATTTGCAATACTCAATATTTCTCAGTCTGTAGCTCTAGGTAAGGTTTCACAAAACTGAATGAAATTTCCTGAAGTACTAAATATATAATTGTATATCACCTATAGTTGTGTAAGTTACTCTTTGGAGTTGTCTCCCAGCTCCAAACATATTTGCTATTTCTTTCAAGTCTGTATTGGTCCTAATTCCTCCTGTCATTGGAGCCCTTGATTTTTTTTCTTTTATAGTGGAAACACAGTAAGCAAGCTCTTGCAGCTGGGAGGCCATGGCTAATAACGCCATAATACAGCCAGATACAGCTGTAGAGGTCTAGCAGCTTTGCCTGCTTCTTACACCGCATGCATCCTAATGCATCATAACACACATTTGCTAATTGGTTTCATAGCCTATTTACTTACTGCACATACCAATCATTTTTCTTACGGTGCTCTAGGCTGTATTCCCCAATTTCATGTGTCTGGCTGTGTAACCTTGGAAAGGGCATGTACATTGTAAATTTTGAAATTAGATTTGGAATTAGTTTTCTTTGTGGGCTTTTTCCCCTCCCTATAGTCTTGCATGAGAATCACCTTTGGGCTTTTACTTAAAGTAGTTTGGCTTCTAATGTATTGGGGTAATAAATTGTATATTCCAATGTTATTTCTTTATGGTTGCAACAAAATTGTTTTAAATATAAGAACAATTTGCTTGTGACCTCTTCAGTGCTAAAAGGATGAAGAACAGTTTGGCTGGCACACCAGTGCAGTTAGATTCCGTCATATTAAAACTTTCTGTGCTCTGCTTGAATGCATGTTTCTAGGGAAGTAAAAGGTAGTTGGAGAGTTGGAAATGACCTCATGGGTTGTGGGAAAGTGCAGCTGGGGGAGAGAACTTGGAAGGTAGGATCTGTTGTCTATTCTACCGACTTTTAGATGGCTACACTTATTTAGCCTGAGAGCTGTCTAAAATCTTTCTGTGGGCAATTGACGTCCAATGTGTGAGCTGCTAGGACAGGTGAGGTTAACTGTTGTTTGTGGATGTGCTTTCTTCTGTGTATCTGCTGTTGTGAGAGCCAAAAATGCTAGCCTATATTACATGCTTACGCTTAAGTAGGTACAGATAGATGAAGTGAATTGCATTTATAGAAACAAATTTTGGGTCTAGGGAGAATTCCTAAAAGCATTTGGGAGAAATGCTGATGAAATAAAAATATGCTAATAGGTTGTTTGTTTGTTTGTTTGTTTTTCCTTTCTTCAATATAAAGCTCTTAAAGTAACGAAGAAAAATCCCCCGTGGGAAGAGCTGTGACAATTAACTTTTAAGTAGCATATGTGACAATTTCATTGCTTGGGTACTTGTAGTGAGGTCGCACGAAGGGCTCGGTGCCTTTGGTGGGTGTGCGAAGCCTTTCACTGCCAACTGGGCTGGAGCTGGTGCTCCAAGTCTTGTCAGCCAATTGGGATGTGCCATCCTGTGTGTACAGGGAAATGAGGGACAGAATATATTCATTGGTCCTCATTGTTTTATTAATATTGTAGCTATTAAATTTTTACACAGACAAGATAGTGCTTTATGTTTTAGGCTATTAAACTTTTTAATTTTAGAATTGGTAGGGTATTTTATTGTGCAATAAAACTTTGTCTAACTCCATTTTTGCTGAGAGTTAGGATCCAAATAGAAAATGGTCATCAAAACTTAAGTAATTTAAGCCTATCATCTTGTGCTTATAACCCCATAACATCTTAGAAAAGAAACTCATTATTGATTGCGCCTAAGGCTTAGGATAAAGTATGTCTCTATATAGCTAATTGTACCCCAAGGTACTGCATCATTTCTGCTGTGGCAAGCTCAATTTAGTCTTGTGAAAGTATTACCTGGTAAGATTTGCAGATGGGTCTAATAGATACCCATTAATTAGGTGACCACAGGAAATGCAGAGCTGTCTGGTTGGGAAATGGGGCTCTGTAACCAATAATGGTTAGATGTGCCAGCATTAATGACATCTCAGTGTTCGTTGATATGTACTGGAGAAAACAAATCAAAGAACTACCTAAATAGGTTCAGCTGAACTTGTTTTGCATTGCAGATAGATCCTGAATGAGCTACCTTTAACTTGATCCTAATCTGTTTAAAGTCATTCCAACATGAATGCTCACAGGAAGTTTGAGACTGAACCGTGTCTATTTATGTCTATGTGTGCCTACGCAGTAGTAGTGCAAAGAATAAAAATGGTGTTTGGAAATAGCAGACTTGTCAGTCTGCATCTTCCTTATTTCAGCAAACATATTACCTGTTAGTACCCAGTTCTCTGGATGAGCTCTGTCCATGCTGTCTTGTAAAGACGCAGGAAGCAGAGTGTATTTCAGGAGCATCTAAACTTCCACTTCAAGAGAACTTGGAGAACGATTTTAGCAATAAATGTGAATTTCTGCTGTTCTTCCTGAAAAGTTGCCTGAAATCAAATGCAGTGTATCATACACCAGAAGTAGTGCCTAGGCTTCTGAAGTATATGGTCTCCAAGTAGATGCCAAAATCTCCATACTCCTTACGTCTTCCTAAACCGTAGCGTACCGATTGATCGCTCTGTCCCTGCACTGTGTGGCACTCTTTATAATTAATATGACTCTGTTCACCCAGACATGTCTATTTTCTCCCAGCTGTTTCTTGCCCAGGCTTTCTTTTTTTTTTTTTAAAAAAAAAAAAAAAAAGGCAGAGATTGGTCACGACTAATTGTCTAGTACTATAAAAACTTTTAACATCAATTTCTGTAGTTGTATTTTTCTTGGTGTATGCTTTGCTGTGGCATTGTGGAAACAGTGGAAAACAGTTAAAACCTAGAAGACTTATGCCCCCCTAAGACAGCGTTTCTACAGTAGTTATTGATCTTATGTGATTAAAGCTTTTTTTTTTTTAATGGTCGTAAAATCAAGGATTACCTTGAACAAAGCATTTCTGTTACTGAAATTATTTTTTAGCAAAATTAGAGTCAGAAAAATTGAAACAAATATTGTAGTAAGCATACAAATTACTATTTGAAATAACCAATCTATTTTAGCTCATTCTTTTTAAAACATAGAAACTGGAGGTATTTAACCCTTCAGAATACCTCTTCGGACTGTATTTATCCTTCTTAGAGTTTTGCAAGGGTGTTCTTTGGAACTCTAAATTACTTTTTTTTTTTTTTTTTTTTTTCCCTCAATAACTTATATAACAAAATATTGCCAAGAAAATGAATGTACATGTAGCAAATGCTATTTGATATTACAGCTATTATCCTTCAGCATGTTACATTACTTTTTTGGGCTCTTAGACTAGTTAATGCCATATCAAGTTATTTGGAATAAAAGTGTACTGGGTAAAATTTGCAGAACTGTGGTTTTGCTCGGTGGAAGGTTTCCATAGACAGCCCACACTGCAGCAGAAGGTTCTTCTATGTGTATGTGCAGCACCATGTGAAGAAAAATAACACTTAATGAAAACAAATTCTCAGAGTTATAGTTTAAAAGGAAAAAAATAAAGCCTTGCTTTGGTGTGAGCATCAGTTAAAGGCTTCCAGTTCTAATTCATATAACATGCACAGGTGGCAAAATGTTGCTTTCACCAGAATCAAATATAATCTTTGTCGAAAGCAAAACCTATAGTAAGTATTTCATTTCACTGAACTGATTTGTGGTCCGTGTTGTGTTATTTTTTAAGATGTCTAAACAATAAGGCAAGAACTTGAAATAATGAATAAATTAAATGGGCAGGGTTTCTTTTAGTACAATTCTTATGACTTCATTGTTGAACAGAAGTGTAATGAGGCTTATATATTCTTAATTGGAATAAACTGTAAGCTGAAAGTGAATGTAGCTCTTGCAGCTTGCTGACTAATTTCAATGGTAGTCAATGTCTACAAAATTTTAGATTAGCTTATTGATTATCTAGTTGAAATACCTACCATGTGGAAAATTAACTTTTGTCCAATGAAAACTTAAAGAAAACTTCAAAAGCTCTAATGATATTCCTATATTTTTATCAAGGCAGGGCATTTATTCTTTAGGTGCACTTAGTTTAATGAGTCCGGTGTTGCCTATCTAATCTTTACCATCTTTCACTTTATAAGCTCAGTATTGCAGCATTAATTCTTCACTAATACTGCATTTAAACAAATGTATCCACATTTTCAGACAGCACAGATAACTGTTAGAAATCAGTTTCCCAATGAAGCAAGTAGCAAGCAAGTCCTTATAGATCAGAGAGGAAAAGAATGGCTTTGAACATGTTTTTGACAACTTTAAATTAGGATTCTAAAAAAGAATTTGGTTTGATTTTTACGTAGTTGGAAAACATTTTCCTATGTAGTCTAAGAGGACAGAGAGATGAGATGTGAATATTGTCTAAGTAGTCTCTAAAGCAAATTAAACCACAGTGGTTTGCAGACAATAATGAGAGGGCAAACACAGGTTCACCTTGTCTTTCTATCCTCTCGTGGCCTGCAGTGTTTGAAGATAACCATGATATGTTTATAAGCCAGGTGACACATGTGGAACCAATTAAATGTTTGTCAACACATCACAGTGGTCCCAAATACTGTTACACAACTAGTAGTTACTGTCCTTTCAGAGACCAAAAGTTTGTTCTGCTTCCTGTGGTTCCTTGAGAGTGGTCATCAGTTCTTTGTTCCACTTGTTGTCATGTTTAATCTATGCAGAAAGCATAACGCCATCCACCACACTCCACGTGCTATGGAGTGTGGAGCAGAGCAGCCTGTCACGTGTGCTGTCAAAGCCACAACTGCAAGAGGTGCTCTAGGAAAGTGCAGACATCAGAACAATGGAAGACTCTTTGCATAACCAAAAGCTCATAAATGGAATCTTTAATTTCAGTGGCATAATTACAGCTAAGTTAGTGGGTTGGAGTGCAGCAGACTCCTCGTCATTTAAAAGCAGAAAGTTCAAAGCAACTAAAAAGCAAACTTACTTTTATTGCTCTTAAAGCCACTTGTACAAGATCTCATTCTTAGGGGAAAGAGTCAAATATCAAAATACATTTAATATTAAACTTATTTACTGGAATATAAGAATCTTTATTTGAAACCGGAATCCAAATGGATTCTTAGGAACAATTAAATAAGATACTGGTCGATCACTCATGGCAGAATTGCAGAAATTCCTGTTGATTTCTGGAGACTGTTCCAGCATAGTGCTCGCTGTGCCTACTTGGAACCTTCTCCACCATTTCTTTCTAATGCATAAAATCCAGTGGGGAATGCATCTGCTTATGACAAAGTCTGATGTTCTTCCTCATTTAGGTGATGTTGATTTGAATTTTCATCAATGGAACAGGGTTGTTTAGTACCTGTGCAACTGCCGTAGTGTTTAGTGATACTCAGAAGTGTAAAATGTTCATTTAAAAGCAACTCTAACAAGAATATGATTAAGGAATTAACTTTTTTTTTTTTAATTATTAACAGAATTATGAAATACTGATTGAATAAAATGCATCAGTTACACAAACATGTTTATGAGATTTTTCAGCAAAGAAGTCTGACTAAAGGGTGGCTGTTTGTGATGGTCCTTCAGGGCATGGGAGGAGGCTTGTTTAATTTTCCATGAGAAAACAAAATTTCGGGGGGGGGAGGAAGGAACCTTTTGCCAGCACACTCATTGGTGGTGGCACACTATGCTATCCCTTTGTTATACTTTCTGAAATATGTGAGGAAGCATTAAGAATGTGATCATATTATCAAAACTAACAATAAGCCTTTCCAGGAATTACTTATATTTGCAGGTCCTATAGCTGAAGCTGTTAACTAAGATATATTAAATGGCTGAATAAAAATATTTTCTGTTGAAAAAGCAGATCAAGTGGGATATAATTCTTGTGTGTGTGTGTATATACATACACGCACATATAAAAATGGTCAACATAACTTCATAGAACAAGTATATGCCATACTCTGGAATTTCAGAAATACACTCATGCATTCATTCGTACTCTATCTACACTGTACCTCATTTGCTTTGCATATTAAAGTAGGATTCATATCTACTTACACAGGCTGTTTGAATACAAATCAGCAGAGAATAATACAATGCAGATGTACACAGCATCAGCGACTAAGTGACAAAATGTATGTCGTTACTACTAGTTTTTGAATGTCTCCGAAAGATTAAAATTCCAGGTGGTGCCACAGGTGTTTAGATGGTCATTCTTGCCTTTCTATGGTAGCATGGGACTACTCCCTGGCATACTGTTCAACCGGATTTTTCTGTCTGACTCGATTATCTTGCTTACTATTGTTTTCCTTTGTATCTCATCTAGTTATTTCTAGTTATCTTCTTCAATCCTTGTTTGGCAATTCCTTTCATCAGCTGAAGCTTAGGTGCCCTTATTTTCTCATGTGTGCAGCCTTACCTGCTTTGCTCTAACAGTCTATGATTCTGCCTTTTGACTCTTAAGTGTGGTCACTGATAACAGTCCAGCAGCATTTCTGCTCATAATCAACCTCAACATAAATTGATTTTTTTTTCTCCAGAAATAATGCTGATTAGTAATCAGCTGCTTTATTAGAGACAAAAAAAAATGCTCGGATTTGGTTGAGGATGTTCTGGCAGTCCTGAAATAAGACACTCCTCTCACAAACATTTGAGGTCACTGCCTTGAAACGTTTCTGTTGCATTTACGCTTGTACTGCATAGAGAGAGGTCTAGGAAACAGTAAAGAAACTCAGGCTCATGCACCAGTGAGTTTGTCTGTGTCACATCATGGAGGACGTGTCTCCAGTACTATCAAATAATACATTTTGTGGTGACTGCCTTCCGTAAGTCCCTTTCATACATTCCTTCAGTCTTCGTATATTGGAGATTGTTTAATGTCACTTGCTGTAGCTCATAGCAAATATTTGCAGCCTTCAGAATTAATTCTGCCTCCCAACTGGGGGTTAGGTTGCTAGCTTGTTCTCAGCTTCAAATTCGACTGAGTTGTGGGTATGCCAAAACAGATAGTAGTCAGATACACTTTTTGCATATAATTGGTAAAGCACTTGCTTAAAACCACATAAGACTTTGAATTATACTTGGCAAAAACCTAGAGATATAACACAGCTGGTCTCCTTGTATCATACTAACTCAAGGCACTTGTTTTTGTAGTTTAACTATAATGCTTTCTGGCTCATAGGTTCCACAAATGAAACCTGTATGACTAAGCTCTTTGGCAACTGACAGAATTGAGGCTATGTATAATGTATGGAAAGAAACACTAATTGAAGAGAGATGATCTAATAACATTCAGCAAGCCTTAGATTAAACCCAAGAGGCATTTTAAGTATTAGGTGTAATGTAACTACAGCAGGAATAACATAAGTATAGCAAAAAGTCTTGTGAAAAACAATTATTTTTTATAATTCTCTTAAACATTCTCTTTGCTCCATAAGAAAAAATAAATCAATAAAGCCATTCCCATCTTTCCAAGTTGCTTTTTTAATTTAGTCAACAGCAGGATATGTTCCAATTGTACAAAATGTATATATTTCTTTGCTTTCCATCATTCTAAATATTGTATTTTTTCTAACCAATTAAAATCTTGCCCCAGAAGGTGGATGTACATCCAATGTAGTGATGACACCGAGGTTAGGACTTTTTCCCCTGTTTCATAGGTTGCTTTTTTTTTTTTTTTTTCAAGCTGGTTCATAATGTATGTTTTGAAATCTTTCAGCTGTCCAAAAGATTTGTTTTCTATCTTGTTGTTTACACACACTGGTAAGAAACCATTTCCTCAGTGTGTATTTCTTCACCAACCCTCAGGTGTGCAACTGTATTAGTAATTTATTTGTGATTACTTATACAACTATGCCATAACCTATTCAGATTCCTCTGCTGCCTTCGGATAAAGATGCTTAGTTATTTTATCCAAGTGCTACTCTTATCATAATGGCCATTTCACAGGAAAGAACAAAATTAAGGAAAGCATAAATCTACTTGATCCACTGACATGCAGCCGCATTTGTAAAGATTATTACAAGAGGCATAATAACTATGTTATTGCTAGTGGGAGTAGAGCTTTTGCAGCAGATTGGGTCCTATTGTAATTCTTCGTTATTTTTTGATATCCATCCAAATCATTTTCAGGAAGTGCTATGATAAGTTAGAGAAAGTAAGAAGCAATTTAAAAGTTGTTTTTTTCCCTTTCAGTTTACACTGCAATATTTTATTTTTCAGGTGGTACTTTGTTACAGAGAAATACGATTGACTCACAAACTCACAATGTGTGTTGACCACCATCTCCTATGTTCTATACCGGTATTAGCCAAACTGTCTGTTCCATATTCTCTGTTCTCTTGGTAAGGGGGTGGTAGAATACCTGAAGATAAGAGTTTAAAAACAAATCCCTCAAGTGTTCTAACAGGATTAATCTCTGTAGATGTCTTTGTGAAGATTTCAGAAAGTACTGAAATACTGCAGTCACAATGATGGAAAGCTTTCTAATTAGGATAAAACTTTGGAATACCGCTTTTATATGAGTTAGTAAACTATAATGAACTTCTGTTTCTCTTTCTATAAATGAGCCTGGTTGCAGTTCTGTGGTATTGTCTGTTGAGTTGTAACTTCTTTGTTTTGCAGTACATTTCCTTGCTGAAGAAGTGAAATAACGCGAGTGAGCTCTACTTGCTCAAGTGCCATTGCTCTTGAGTATCATAAAGTCATACAGGTTTTCAGTTGGTAAGCAACAAATTCCAGAGTGGAAGACCTGCTAGATGTGCTTTAGTTCTGTTGAAGTGCTCAGTCCAAGAAAGTTGCAAGAAATGCTTCAGCATAGGCATATATAAGCGGTATGTAATTTGGCTTTAAATATCAAAATCATCAAGCTTTCTAATCCCTAAATAAGATTCATTTCAAAATCAGAACCTTACTAAATTCACAGAAGTAAATTTAGGAGCTAAACTGTAATTGCATCTGAGCAGCCCACAGCCGGAAAAAGATATTTAGAAAATTGATTTCTATGAGAAGCCTATTAAAGGGAAACCTAAGCAGTTTATCTGATTATGACTAATGCAGAATAAACAACCTATACTCGAGTGAAGGTGGTGTTGAAAGTGCCACTGTGCCTGAATATGAGGAGGAAAGGACCTTATACTGATTCATGAGCAATGAATATTGTATGCATGCTTTGTTATTCAGAGCTAGCTGAAAAACATAAGGAATTTGAAATAAACCTGGTACAATTTTCATGCTGCTAGCATTTGATAACTTTTAGGCAGCAGGTAGGGAAGTTGAAGTGTGCTTTTCTGTTTTTTGTATGCCATGACTACTGCAGACAATCAGGAGCTACCTTCTCATTCCTATCAGAAGCTGTGCACAGAGCAAAGGCCTGTAGGTACTTCATAACCAGGGCAATGCACACCTGGATTAGGACTGATCCCAAAGTAGGAGCACTGAGATGGAGGTAATTCATATGCTGGGAAAATGCAACAAAAAGCATTTGAGGGTCACATTGTTAAAGTCAAGTGTTGCTGGGTAATGGTTCTCTGTTGGTGAGGGAGTAAGGATGTGTGTTTGGAATGTATGAGTGGAAGGGGTAGAATAGCATACCTGATCTGTATACCCATCATCTGTTATAGGGCTGGTACCTATACTTACCGGCAGCATCGTATGGTGAGCACCTACACCTCTTGCCCCAGCACCACACATGGCTGGCTATTGCCAGCGCTTGAGAAAAGCAGGTTTGGGTATCTCTGAGACAATCAGCATCTGACCATAGCTATGAATGGGTGCCACTGAGGGGAGGGAGTATTTATCAGGTATTTTGTTTCTTTATCAAGTATATGTACATAATTCTGTCTTCCTGAATACAGTGGATAACTTTCTTGGTGTAGTTTCCATTCAGTACAGAACTCATCAGGCAGGATTTTGTTTCTCTTCAGGTTCATGCTTTTAATTTCTTCTCCCATGTTTGGAGTTTTCTCCTTGGGTTCCTGTTTTTCCCCCTGATATTTTCAGTTCCAGCCTCTCTGTGTGCCCACTCCTGTGTGTAGAATTAATTACCTGGGAAGTGCTACTTTTCTCTCCTTGTTAGTTCTTACCCTGTTGTTGCCATGCAGCTCAGTATCTTTAATGGTAGTGTCTATTATTTTTGTTATCTCACTTCATAAAGAAGCTTGTTTTGTTTCAGACTTTTTATTTAGCCTGAATGATGAGCATACTATCTACACGACAGCTTCAAGGTCTGTGATTGCCTATAGATCAAAGACGCTTATGATGCCAGCCTCTAACTATTTCCAGGAGAAGAGGTTGTTTAGCTAGCTGTATATTAATGCTGCTTAGCAGGTGGATGTGAAGCAAGCCAGCATGATAGCACTCTGCAGACCCCCATGGTCAGACAAGCCATGGTGTTTGAGAATGATTCAGCTGCGTTAGCTGAGCTGATTTTCAGGGGGTAATAAAGCCCCAAACAGTCTCTCTCGTGATGTGTTTGTATTTTGTATTGCTTCTACAGATATGCAAGGATGGCTTTTGTATACTTTCAGGTGACTTGTCAGAATCACGACAGAAACAAATTTCTGGAGTTGTTTCAAGTGTTTGAAAAAAAAAAAAAAAAATGCTTGCAAATAGCTCAAATGAAAATAGGGGCTGAGTTGGTCCAATGCTTAAAAAAATAATAAAATAAAAGTAAGGGTGGCTCTGGATTATTAACAGTCATCATTGGACAACTGCAAGACTAAAAGCAGTGCCTAGAACTTCAGCTGAGAAATGGGTTACTTATGACAATTTATCTTAGTCTAAATATTTTTGGCTTAGCTCTTGACTCATTCATCAGAGGATTCAATCAATGCACTATATTCTCATTTGTCTGCAAGTGTCTTTTTGTTGTTTTTTCCTAAGAAATCTGTTCCAAGCCACATTTGAGTTTTAGAATGAGAAACTTGCTGTCATTTGCTTACAGTAAGCACGGTCTTTTGTTACAATGAAGGGTACATGCAAATAGCATAAATGGGTCTATAATGAAGGAAGAGAACATAGTAAGAAGCTGATCCCTTTCTGTTGTGAAAAGGTACACTTTATAGTTTTGATATGTTACCTAGAAGCCTAATAATTTGTCACCACTGGATAAATTTTAGAGAAGGGGAATGAAATAATCTGAATTTTTCATATATTGAGTTTCTTCAGCAGCACGTTGTCTTACGCATAGATGTGCAGCATAAACACATATCTACCTCTACATAAGGATGTAATTCAAACTGAAATTCCAGTACTGATTTTAAAAACGATGCTACAAAAAATTATTTTTTCTCTCTTCAATGCAACATAAATGGCTTAGATGATTCAAAATAAATCATTAAATCTTTTCTGGTTTGCATGGCGTTGGTTATTTTTGCTCTCTTCCTTCCTCTCTGCCATCTGTCCATAAACCTATTGATTTTTCCAGTATTCTTTTTTTTTTTTTTTTTTTCTTTTTCTCCTGTTGATGCAGTATATCAGTTTCTTTTTTATTAAAGTTTCTATTTTTTTTTTCCCCACTGATCTTTGGAGGACATTTATGTGAACTGAAACAAAGATGAGTTATAATGATGATGTAAGCTTGGGGATAAAACTACATTGATCCAACATTGATTACAGTATGAAAGAATAAATCACACCCTAGAAGAAAAGGATGGGGTCAATAGTTTTGAACCTCTTGCGTGTTTCCTATAATCTTGATATGTTACTCTCTCTCTCTTTTTTTTTTTTTTTTTTTTTTTACGTTAGTGTTACGTTACGTTACATATACTGGTATACGGATTCAGGTAGTTAACGGCCTTCTATGCAGCTCTCCCAAGCCACTTAAAGGATGGACCAGACTGCATAACTAAAATAGCATTATATAAAGGCAGAGATAAAGCAGCTAGATCTTGTAAGGCATGCTACAAAACTGCTTCGAAGTTACCTAGCAAGCTCAGTTCCTTGAAGACCAAGGCAAGTAGGGGCTGATCCTAAATGTCAAGGTTCAAATTAGAATAGATGAAATAAAACATATCTTTGAACAGAAAGTCTGTTCAAAAACCATATTCAGTGTATTAATATTTACGAAGAATACAAAGTAACCTAGTAGTATAACTCTAGAAAATTGACTTGTAAATAGTGTTTCTTGTGTTTCTTAAAAGTATCCCTGCTTGGGTGGGGTATCTCCACGGCGTTTTATCAGTTTTTCTCCTATGCAAGTACTAAATAATGGAAGTGTTCTCAAATAGGTCTGCCTATTATGCTGAGGGTAAAAGCCTGGAACAGAATGCAGGGGAAGAGTTCATAATTTCATACGGTGCAGACCACCTTATTTTGTGTCATCAAAGGACATTTTTCTTAGTACTTAATAACTTGGCTGCTTCTTAAAGACAGGAGTCACTGACCTTTTCTCTCTCTAGTATTTTTGATGGAATGTGGACAGAACTGTGTATTTCCAACAAAAGACATTTTCTGATCTTAATGTTTGCTATTTCACTGTGGTTTGTGACAGTCTTCCAAGGCATGTTGTTGCTGTGGAGGTCAGGGCTCCAGTGGTGGAGCCAATCCTGCGTTGTAGAGGTTAAAAAAAAAAAAAAAAAAAAGTATAAATGGATTCAAAAACAGAATTTGACAAATGGTTATAGAATGGGTAGCTAATAATGCTGTGATCTAGTTATAACCTCCCACTTGATGGGCCCTACATTGCTTATTGAAAGCTAGAAAGGTATTTTAGGCTGGGATCATTTTATACATTTTACAATCTTTCCCTTAGCATCTCCTACTAGATGCCTTCTGACACGGTGCTGAAAAACAACTGTCTGCTGCTGTGAGGTCACTCACTTCTGTTCTGTATTATGATTCAAAAGTTAGCGTTTACTAGTTTTTTAAGTTCATATAGCTACAACTGGGAAGGAAAAGGCAATCACCAGAACTAATAAAGCTACTGAAGAATTTCTTAAAGTTCAATGTTTTTTTCTCAGAAATGCTGATTTGTTGAAACAAAGTCTTTGTTGCAGAAATTTATATATTAGTTTTGATAAGGACAGAGTTCTGAACCATCAATCTCCGCAGAATTGCTGATGGATAGAAATAAACCTGCATCTCATACCCAAGGAGAAAGCCTCAGGGGCTTTCCTTCTTCCATGTATCAACTCTACTTAGAATGGTACTGAGTTCATTCTGGTGAAATGTGAGAATGCAAGAGAGTGCAGGTTTTCTTTATTTGATTATAGTCACCAGGTACTTGATATTTTGTTAACACCTTGCTGAACAGTTTTCCTTCGTTTCCTGTAAGGAAAATTAAGTTTGCATTTTACCATCCTGGCATAAATTGAGTGGATTCACCAAACAAAAATGTATCTTTGAGAATATATATTCACTCTTAACATAGACATGATATTGTGATAAAGGGATGTTTGTGAAAAATATTAATTAGTTCTTCTCAAACTGAATATAGATAATTTTGACAAATTGCATGTTTCCGCAGACAAACTTACTAGTATCATTGTCCTTAAGTCCTATGCTTGTGCATACTTTTGGACAACCCATCAGCTTAATCTAAAGCAAAGTTTTCCGTGTTCTTGAACTGTGGAATTGAATATTTCGTTCCCTTTAAAATGTTTCCTAACAGAGTATTTAATTAGATGAGGAGAATTACCCTTCAGACTTGGATTTTCCAGAGGAACATAAGGAAAATTTAATCAGATATTTGGAAAATATTTTAGACACTGCAGGCCTGGCAGCTTGTCCCCAGGCTGGAATCCCATGCTGAGTGTTTGTCCTTCATTGCAGGGATGCAGTCTGTCTCCAGAGTGCACCTTGGGGTACTTACTACGTGTGCTTCTGCATTAAGCAGCTGTATCATAACTTAACACAAAACCTGCAAAAAAACTTTTCATGGCAAACTCCTACTCTGATTCTTTGTCTTAATGAAAGAAATAATTTTTGATTTAAAAAAAAAAAAAAATCACTTTAGAAGGGCTTCTTTCTGTAGCTTTATGCTTCAGAAGAAGCTCAACTAAAACAGAGAGCTGTTTTAGCAAGATATTTTTGCAACAGCAGTTCAGTTCTTGGAAATAATGTTAATTCGCAAGTAGCTCTTGGAGAAACCTCATTCCCTTTTTTATTTTTATTTTTATTTTATTTTTAATTGGCTCAGGAAATCAGTAGCTCTTGAAGG
Source organism: Nettapus auritus (assembly GCA_011076525.1). NCBI lineage: Eukaryota > Metazoa > Chordata > Aves > Anseriformes > Anatidae > Nettapus > Nettapus auritus. The sequence continues at coordinate 4,380,005 of CM021772.1, read as the reverse complement.
ACAGATATTTGGAATGTTTTTCATTCTAATGTTGTTTCTTCCTCTGTTGTAATAATGAACTCATTTCTAGAGAGGTACCAAAATCCTCTTCCAGTCAGCACAAGTAGAAGTCATATTGTGGAAGATTTGGACACCTTACAGTTACTCTCTTAACAAGTGCTTTGCTTTCTCATTTAGAGGGTGGGAAGACCAGCATTGGCATTCCTGTCTTGACTTTTCCTTGGTAATGAATCCTCCCCAAAGGAAATGAGGAATACAACTGTATTCCTCGGTAGTTTGCATTACAGTGACTTCTGGAGAAGAGAAAATAGCATCTACTATTGCCTTCCTGTGCAGGACTAGTTTATAGAACAGCTCTTGGACCCTCAGCTCTGGTGGTGGGAAGCATGGGGAATGGGTAAGGGAGCTCTGTGGCTTGCTTTTTTGGGGGGCACATAGGGGAGAGAAACCTTGAATGGTTGCATACATAAAGTAGTGGTAACAAGCTAAATAACTTGAACTGGTAAGGAAAAACAATAATATAGAAGGATTCTCTCACAGAATAGAGACCAAAGTAGAATTAAGAATAAAACAAAAGGAAACACAAGAGAAAAGGAAACAGTGGAAATACAGGGCATAATCACTTGTAGACGGAGTTTGATCACTTTGTTCTTATAATTTTCCTTTAGAAAAAAGAGTCAAAGGAAAAAGAATAAAGAGAGTAGGCAAGAAGAAACATAAAAGAAGAATCTTAGATTAAATGCATAGTAAGAAAATTAATGTGGAAAATATTAGAACAAGTGACCATATGAAATATTTCCTTTTTCAATTTAAAAAGGATATGGATAGGGAGAAAAATTCACTTGGTGTTCAAAAAACAGTAAGGACAATCTTGGGTGCTCTTTTGATTTTTCTTTTCAGATCTTATTTCATTTGTCTGACTTATAGACCCCAACTTGGGTTTTTGCGGAACTATTTTATGAAATGCAGAATATAATAAAATGCACCTAATTATGCATCCCTAAGCCTGGCTCTGCACTCAATGTTTAGGAGATCAGCAAAATCAACACCAGTCCTTAGGAAATTGATGTCATTTCATTAACAAGCAGACTATCCACTTGTATTCCAAATTTATTTTGTGGCATTTCATTCAGCAGTTATATTTTATTGTTACAACATACCACATCACTCCTCATTTGTATCATGTCCTCAATAACTGTTTGTATTTTGAGCACATATTGTGAAATCACACACTATATTCAGTGGATGAAAACTCCAATGGAATGTTGGCTTTGTATGTCTCTAGTCAAAAGAGATTTAATGCAGGCTATTATCTACAGCTCTGGTAATTATCTGAAACCTCAGGTACAGTACATTCCTGCCAAAAGGTGAAGATAGTGAATTACTAGCCTGGTTCTGTTCTCCTTATGATTTGCAGTATTTAATTTTTTTGTTCTCCTCTTAAACAAAAACAAACACCCACCACCAAGAGAGGATGAACTATTGGTGATAGTCAGTAGCATACTAGTTATAACTCAAAGTTATCTTCTGTAGTATGCTGAGAATACTATCTGAAATATAACCATGGGTATGTGTAAAAGTGATGTGCCTCCACATTTTTTTGAAATTAAGATGTGAATGAGCTTGACTTTGTATACATAACTTCAAATATGGATTTTTGTTTGTTTGTAGCATACCATGAGAAACTGGTGTTCACGGCTATGAATTTTTCATAATAATCTATGCAAACTTCACCAGAATTATTTGAGATCAGTAAGCGGAAGATATTAGAGAGGTTATATGTGAAAGCTTCGTTGGCCATAATAAGGCTTTTAAAAACATAGGAAACTAGATCAGTTGAGTCATTTAAGCATTTTTTTTTTTTTTTCTAGAATACTGCTTAGCAAAGTACAAAATGTAGCTCATTAAAGATCACGTCAATGGCTATGGCAAGATAAATCCCCCTAGTTCTAATTCAAATACGTAATTGTATTTTATAACCAGTTAAAAGCCAAGAATTTGTTACAGGGAGAAGAAAGATAAGAATTGCTACTAAACAGCATTAGAAATAGCTTTGTATAAGCACAGTTCAGTGATTTTTGACTTGGTAAACAGCACAATGATGTCAAATTGAAGTACTTAATCGTTAAATAAAAAACTGTGACCTATACAAGGTAATCCTAATTAAATCCAGGGTCTTGTGCACTGTAATTTATTGCACTCTTAGTGGGCTTTTTGCTTTCAAAGCTAATTAGTGTGATACAAATTGAATGTGTTCTGATTTCTTTTCCTTTTGTACTTATAATTTTTTAGTAACTACTACCTATTCCATCCTGTTGTCCTGTCTAGTTTGTCCTCAGAAAAGTACCTGTGCTGTGTGGCCTGCTGCCTTTCTCTTACCATCACTTTCTCTTCACTTCCCCTTGCATACATACCATAGCTTGTTGTCCTCAGAAAATTCCCTGTAAGTATGCTATTTCTTTAGCAAAAGGTGATTGCCTTTGGGGAAATTGTAAATTCTCATTTCTGGGCTGTATATGTTATGAACAATGCCTATCCAATTTGCCTTGCTAAATGGTATGCAAGGAGGCAACTAACCTGACTGATAGTAATTTTCAACATCAGGCTGGCTTTGCCATATTTCTATGCAATCCATGGTCCTTATTATACCCAAAGGTTTTAAATGTTATTGTATGCCCCAATCCTATAATAAGAGTAAATAAGGGCAAGGGCATTATGAAGTCTTTCAAAACATATATATATATATATATATATATATTTTTTTTTTTTTTGATGCATTTTAGCCCATAGTACTTAAGACTGTGTAGTCAGGAAGAAACGTCACCTGTCACTGGTTAACTTTGTCCACAAAATCATTGTATGTCTTGTGAAGCAAAGCTCCCTGGTCCCTGTTGGAGATGGTAGGCAGCACTAGATGGATTATTTGATACTGTTTTTAATGGCAACTGCTTTTTTTTGTGTGTGTGTGTGTGTGTGTGTGTGTGTGCATGTAACTCAGCTGTAGTTCTTGAGTTAGTTGAGAGAGCAGAACTTGGGCAGGGAATGACATGATCTGGATATCAAGCTCTGTGAGTTGGACTCCTAAAAAATGGCATTGGAACAACCTCTAATATTTACTAGGATATCTAAGATTGCAAAAATATATTTTCAGGGAAACATTTCTTTGAACTGTCCTGTTCTGATGTGTTTTAAGTATTAGGCATTAAATTAGCCATATTTCAGCAATATACATATTTCATATGTAACAGAAAGTGTAAAAAAATAAATCTGTTCTCATATTTCCATTATTATTTTTGGTCCTCTGAAAATATAGGTATTTCTGGAGATCCAGCTCTATCATAGATTTTACTAACTGTGAACATGAGTGCTAGTTGCAAATAGTGAAATTCAGCTTAGAGTTGAAGTTTTAGTGCTTATTTCTTAAGTTCTGTAAATAAGTCTTGAAGTATGAAGTAGTAAGATAATACCAAATTATTTCTGGTACAATTGCATTTATTAACACATTTCCATTCTACTGACTTTCACTTGTCCTATTTTTAATGTATTAGATCAGCATCATATTTCTTTTTCTGCCAAACAATTCTGGAATACAATTACTATTTAAAGCGTAGTCCAACTTTGCATATTTCAAAGAAGCAAACGATACAATATATTTAAGATAGGTTGCACTTACAATTGGCTGTCTTGGGGGATTTTATCTTCATAGAAAGTGACTCCTGACTACTCCTTGATCATGAGGAGATGCTGCTTATTTGGATTATTGGATATAAATCCATGTAGAATGGTCCTAAGAATATGAACATGGATGTTTCCTGGGAATTTCTGAAATCCTCAAAAAACAGAACTCAGTACAGTGTTCTGAAACTTGGGAACAAAAGAGAGCAGGGTACATGAATTCTAAATTCAGTGTAGTTCAGCTGATTTTTAATTCCTATTCAGTTTGTGGAATTTTTTCTCAATTTCACAACTTATGTTTTTCAGAGGTACGTGACATTTCTGAGAGTTAATGTATTTGTCAGTTTGCTAATTTTGAGAATCTTAAAATAGCACTAGAAGGACCTCTGGGGTACTTAATTAAAATCTGTCGTAGCTAGCCATGCCATATCTGTTTTATAAGCCAATGGATATGCAGGCATCTTCAGTTTTGGTGACAAACCTTTATTAGTTTTATTTACTAAGCATTCCTTCTGTGAAGTGGCCTTACTCCTTTCCTTTTATTCTTTTCCTCTGCTTTCAAGACTTTTTTTTTTTTTTTTTTTTTTTAATATACATCCCACCAAGCAATCATCTACAAGTAAATGTATTAATTTGCCTTCAAGTAAACTTCACCTTGATGTCCAAAGCCCCCTTCAAACTGTCTCTGGCCACTGTTGACCCTTTCCTTTGTTTGCAGTGAAGTGTTGTCAGAAGTTGATAGGAGCTTTGTCTTTTGCTCAGATAGCCTAGAATTTCAAACCCATCCATTAATGCGGAGGAAAGGTAGGAAAGGAGTGGTTATATATTAGGAGTGTAAAAGTGAAGAAAAACAGAAGCTATCTAAATTAATTCCAAACACTGATGAATAAAAAATGCATGAAAGATAACTCTGACAACAGTAAGTGTATTTAATATCATAAAACACATTAAAGTGTTTTTTTTTGTTTTTTTTTTTTTTTGCCAACTACAACTCAGATTTGTATTTAATGTTCCCTGTTGAGGGAGAAATGAAAGAGGACGTTGCCTTACTGAGAAGCTTGAGAAGTGTCACTTATGTTTCTTTAAACTTTAACATACCTCTGAAAGGAAGAAGCACAAAATATCAGCAATAAAATGAATCTTGAACTTTTCTAGCAAGGTAGATTTGATGCTTTCTATGAACAGACATCTTGTTTGACTGGAAAAGATCTTGCCTCCAATTTCTTGTCAAACATGTTGGTTTCTTGCTGTCAAAGAGTGCTGTTCCATTTGTGGTGTTTCAGCATCAGTATTTTGCTATTACAAAGCTTCTGCCGTTGGCTGTCAGGCCTGCACAGGTTCAATTGGCAGACTTATCTGTCTTCAGCAGGATTAGACAGAAATATGTCTCATTCACATGATGCTCCAGCCTTAGGCTGCACCAGCCCCAGGAAATTTGAGTACATTAGCTTCAAAGAAACTGTCTGCAACCCCTTCTGACAGCATACTCTACAAAGTACCCTCCAATCTATTCCTCAAGCTGTTTTCTCTGTCTTTAATATTTACTCTTTGTATTGCATAAATACTTTAGCACTTGTCTTGGCTCTGTCTGGCAGTTAAGTTTTGTACTATAAAGTGTTAGACTGTTCTTTTTACCAGAAGTATACCTTAGTTTTGTGCTAGTTTATTTCAAGATACAATGAAAAAATAGCAGCTAGTCCAGTACAAAATGGTCCTGGAGACAGAATATATATACATACATCATGACAAGACAGTGCTTATTAAAGACGTTCCCAAAATTGCCACTGTATGCTGACATGAATAGTTTTCTTCGGAATAGCTAATATGCTACATAGCTTTATTTGGAGGAGGAAAGAGGAAACATGTCGCTACTGTCTGTGAAGCTCTCATCATCACCTTATCTGTCACTGACTTTTATTGCAATCTTACATTAAAGGAGCAAAACGTAACTTGAAATCATAGGTAGCTTCATTAGTCTGGACACATGCGGTCATGCTTGTGTATTTACGTACACATGCACACACAACTGAGCATACGTAACCTTGAATGAACGTTTTATTTTCTAGGAAACAGCATCTCTCAGAACAGTCCTAGTTTGCATGAAAAATATTAGGCCATAAATAGTGTTTATTCTCTTTGTGTTAAGCTGTGTCATTCTTCAAATAGTCTGCTGTTTAGTATTACAGCATTTAGTGCCTGTGTAAGCCACTTGTTATCAGTGATTGCATTGCTTAAAATCTCCATTTGCCTAATAGTAATATGGTCTGCCTTGTGTTCTGTCATTTCAAATTGCACAGAACTCAACAACAGTATATCCCAGCTGAGCCATGACAACTAAATAAAATTGCAGAACTCGAAGTTAATAATATTGCCAAAATCTTGGTATTTATGTACCATACCAGGTTTCTTACTGTCCTGATGCACAGGAGAAATGAGATCTGCACTTCACTGTGAAAGCATTACTCGTTTTATTGCTCTGACTGCATAGAGCAGGCAGGGGTAGAGAGAATGTGACCTTGAATGCATCGTGAGAACATGATGCCTTAATTCCCAATTCTGACTGCAACTGTGTTCACAGCATAAAAGCCATTGGAAAAGTCCATCCATTTCTACTGTAAATACTTTAACAGAGGGGGAAAAAAGGCAGGGGGGGGGGGATAGGAAAAAATCTATATTTTTTTCTATCATACTTAGAACAGGTCATCAGAAAGCAAAGAAGGTGTTTCTGTTACAGTAGTTATGAAGAGATATCTATATGATTGACCGTCACAGTATTTTTGAAGCTGTTTCTATGCCAGCACACTCTACCAATGGAGCTATCCGATACTACCTTGGACTTGCTCATGTCTCCACCAACAGTGCACCTTTGAAAGAAGCCAAGGAGTGTTTTTGAGATTTAAGCCTATACAGCATACTTTTGGACAAAAAGGGATGATCCTTCATTGTTGCAAAAAGTTTCCTTTAAAAATGAAAAGGGTCTTAAATATTTGGCTTCCCTGAAACATTTCTTCTCGTCTGTGAAATTTCATGTTCAGTGCAGACAAGAAGCTACAAGAGATCATGTAACTTCTTGCAAACATGCTATTTGAGCACTGAGATAAACCTTTATCTTACAAACATGCTTTTACAGCTAGAACCTTTCAAATTTGATCACAAACATGAGTATTACAAAGCATATATTAAAAGGAATTATCTTGGAAAACTAACTCTTAGAGAACAACACAAGGAGACTGAGTTCAGGATGTGTTTAACTGCTCTTTCGCAATGATTCTGATAAAAGCTTTTTTGTTGTTTTCTTCAGGGGTACTTATACTTTAGGTTGGTAGTGAGTATGGAGTATGTTTTGTCAGGGTGCATCTATGACCTTTTCTGCACAAAAAAAAAAAAAAAAAAAAAAAAAAAACACAAAACAACAACAACAAAAAAAACTCTACATTTTGCCAAGGTAAGCTTTGCAGTTCCTCTCTGCTCAACCAAGCTTTGCTGAGGCTTTGCAGCTAAAGATCTGTGCATCGCTGACATGCAGCAGCTAGGGACTGAATATGACTCTGAGCAACTGCAAGACTAAGCTGGTTTCAGCCATGCTGGCCTTGATCTGAGAGTGGGAAGCTTGTTTTTCTGCTGTCAGTATGAAGTGGCAAGAAAAAAGGAGGATCTAGCTGACAGGTTTCAATGCAGAAAGAATATAGAAATTGGACTGGGGCTGAGAGGAGCTGCTAAATTGAAGTCTGTGGTGTCAGAAAAATAGTGAACCTAAGTGTTGGATAGGGAGAGTAGAAACCTGCTGAGATGAAGGGAACTAAAGATACCCAAGTTACGGAACAAATCAAATCCAATTTAGCTTTTAGAGTACTAATTCAGAACCAGCACAAGTAACGTTTCTGGCAACATTAGGAGAGAAAGTGTTTTGGTCTAAAAGCTGTTTATGGGCTGTGGCTGTAGTATTGGATGATCTTTACATGGAGGATTTGCCACAGCAATGGGGAGCTGGGATACTGTATGTCTATGATACATTTTAACATGAAGCTGTGGGTTTCATGATTCTTTCAGCTAGTTTTCCCCACTATTTAAATGTAAAACATGCATTTTTGCTATGTTTTACAGTGTATGAATTGGATTCTCAGTTATTCTACAGCGTACCACTAATCAAAGGACATGGTTTTCAGGCAAGTTTTCTTCTGTTCAATAATTAAACTAGTTTTCCATCTGATACATGTCCTTTACTCTTAAACTCTTATACCTATAAATAACCATGTTTTCTCCTAGGAAAAGGAACTGGCATTGTTAGTCTGGACTTATCTGTGTGCTGGATATGCCATGCCCAGCGTGTAGGTTGGTCTGTTAGTAACTGCAACAGGGAGCTTTCCCGTCCGCTAGAGTGCTAATTTGAGGGTGATTTTTTTTTTTTCTTTCTGTTTAGCCACCGTTTTTCATGAAACTTTTAGGAACTTGATTATCTCGGATAATTGTGTTGTTCCCCACCCTCTATCCATTGGATTTTGATGGAATTAAACAGCAGAGTTTCTCGGTTATTGAGCTAAAAACTGTGACACTGGCAGTGTGGCCATACAATTTTCGTTGCCATAGGAGTCAGATCAACGCTTCTCTAATACAGATACGCTAGTATTTACCATAGTTCTTGGTTGTTTGCAAACCTTTTCTTCTGTCAGATGTGTATTTTCACAAGTACAAAAATCAGATTCTTCCCATAATCAACAGCAACCATGCAACTGCTTGTGCTGGCAAAAAGATGGATAGGATAGAATACAGATGTTGCCTATTCATTCTCCATGATTATTGAGTTACTTTTAAAATATCATTTAAGTTAATACTGTATATTATTATATACTGTATATTATTATATATACTGTATATAATTATATATTAGAAACAGTTTTGAACCATTTCTTCTTTTACTTAATCTTCATGAAGGTTCTCAGCAACAAGGGGATTTGACTAAATGTCTCATCTGTGCTGTTCTGAAAAGAAGCTATTACATTGTTAACTAGACCTTCATTTGTCCTTTGTCATATGTTAACATCGGTAATGTTCTGATTTTGTGACTACAATATAGTTCTCTAGGGAGTAATTTACCCCAGCTAGACCATCTGAAAACAGGCTCTTCATGCTCATTCTCCCTTGCTAATTCAACTATTCCTTCAGTAATTAATGCTATTTTAATTAAAATTTTATATATACCTCCCTTGTATATACCTGGGCATAACCTAAAGGTGTCTAAAAATGTTTATATCTGCTCTTTCTTACTTCAACTTTCCGCAGAACTGTCCCTGATTATTAAAATAGTAAAATAATGAAACTAGAGCTGTACAAGTGAAGGGCTCATGGGCTCATTCCTGTTTATTGCATGGGTTACAGTATGTGCCTGGGACCACTCTGAACCAGACCACACATTTATCTCTTCAGTTGAATCTCTAAACTGCAGTTAATATCAAATTCTGTACATCTGTTGGTTGTTTTTTTTTTTTTTTTTTTTTTTTTTCATCAGCCAGCACTTCTTACAAAAATCGTTCTGATCGAACACCCAGGAAAACCTTGCAGAAAGAAGTATGCAATGCAATAAAATATATCATTTTTCTGAGCTGGAAGTTGAAGCCACCCTTTCAGGTTGCAATTAAATAAGCATGTCAATGTCCTTAAGCGTGTCAGTCACGTGTATAGCTATGGCTAGGCCTTTGTTTTACATCTAAATGAATAAGGAAAGTTAGATTTTGTTTCTACTTACAGTATTTACAGAAGTGTATTATTTTTATGACAGCTTCAAATTTCTGCTTTGGGAAAAATTAACTTAATTCAAAATAAATCACCATCAGGTAAGAATCTTTGAATCCCTTCCATACACAAACACAGGCAATCATCTTCTAAGTTCTAGTGTTACTCCTGGTGCAAGGAGGTTGTTGAGCATGTTTTCTTTATTCTTGTTAGGACACTAATAACGCACAGGAGAACATGTTTGCTATCTATTGCAAAATGTTGTCTATTGCTGCTGTTGTAGGCTGATATCATTAAAGACAGCTTGGATCATTGCTGTGTCATTAAACTTAAAGTAATTCTGCTGTACAAGCCATATCTGTGCTTTAGAGGGAAACAGCAAGTTTTGGTACTAGTGCAAAACTTTTAAGAATTCATGTTTTTAATCTTCTCTCCACCCCAAAAAATCTCTCTCAATATCAACATCAAGTATCAAGATCAAGGTGGGTTCTTCCTGGCACATACTTCACCAGTGGTGAACTTTCTGTAACCAGACTTCAGAAGTGAAAGCATGAAGAGACAGTATTTTAAATGCAGTGTCTTTGGGGAAAACAAAAAGCAATTGATGGCTGAAGGTCTGAACCAGCTGCTTTCTGGAGTCCAGGGAGCTATAGGTTTTGCTGATGCTTCTGTACTTTGATGGTTTTGTCATTTAAATCCCTGTTCAAGACTGTAAATACTTGTAACTGACAGAAAAGCTATTCTCTCTGCCTCCACTTTCTTTCTTCCTAAAGGAAGCAGGACTCAGCACTGGGATTTGCCCTTTGCCCTCCCCTTCCCTCTACCTTGGCAGCTGTGACAACTTTCTCACCTCTTTCAACTGTCTAACACTCTAATTGCGTTCAGAAAACACAGGCGCTCTACAGGAGAACAGCAAGACATAAGGTACAGGGCTGTGGATGGTTGTGATACAGGAGGGAACCAAGAGGGAGGCTGAGCAGCCTGCCCTGGCCTCTAAAGCACCACATTATCGTTCTTTCTCCAACAGCTGCTGCTCTGGCTAAAGAATACCCAAGCACAGCCTGTCTGGATTTGTCCTCCTTTCATCCCTGCCCCCAAATGAAGAATGCAGACTCTGGTTGCCTTCAGATGTTCTTGCTGCTCGGCAGTGGGGCTAGCTCAGGTTAAGCAGTACAAGTATCTTGCCTGCAGCCTGGGGGAGCGATGGGCTCGAGGAGGGTGGCCATGCTGGATCAGAAAAGGATCAGTTTAGCCCAGCATCGTTTGGCAGTGTGCAGCTGGCAGTGAGGAGGTGGGAGGATGGGGGACACCCATGAAGGATGTACAACACCTCAGCCAATGGTGACGGGGAGGGCTAGAAGGTCATGACAGGAAGGAGCAGGAGCACTATCTGGAGAGAATTACCTGGACCAGCAGACATTCTACCCCCTTCTAATTTTTCTTCCCACCAAGAGTCCTTGGAACAGCCCCTGCCTTCCTCAAATCTCTTTTAATGCTTTTCTTTGCTTAAGAATTTATTTGAACATGGTACTTTATCTCATTGCCCATGAAAACTCCACCTTATCTACAAGGCAACAAGCTGTTAGTTGTCTGCTGATCAGTGTCGTGGTGCCCTACCCCACAAATACACCATGCCTAGGTGGCAGCCAGTGCCAGCAATGTCAGCCCTCCTACATACCAGTCACCTCGCCAAATGAAATAGACTTTTTATTGTGCTTGCAATAAAGGAAAAAACTTGCATTACCCTAGTTATAGTGTCTTTAAGATTTACAGTCCAGAAATAACACTTGTTATTTGAGCCTGCCTGAACGCTGCAAGCCAATTGGGGGTTAGGACTACCAAGATATGGGGGTCTTAATCTTCCTGCTGAGAAATAAATAGGGAAGTACAGACTGCAAGGCTAAAAGGAGCACCTGGTCATTCTCCCTGCCAAGTAGTCTGGTGTCCCTGCCATTCCTCCACAGGATGCTTTGCAAGGCTGCACGGATACAAAGGCAGCTGCAATGTCTGACAGTCACACTCAGTCTGTCAGGTTGCTCCCTCTCTACTGTTTTGGCTGTGCTTCCTCTACGGTTTCTTTTTAAGCCACTGTCTCCTGTTCCTAACTTGCTTTGATGCCACTGTTTGTCCAAATGACAGGTTGCTTGTTAAGTCATTGCCATGCTCTAATTTTTCTTATTCTACTTCCACTATTTTTTCTTAGTCTACTTCTCAGCCAAGAGGAGTAGAAACATTTGCATGTCCACATTGAAGTCTATGGGGGAAGCTGCTCAGTTATTCCTGCTGACCAGACTAAGTGTTCTTTACAGAAGATCTTATTTGCTATATATTACTGAAGTATGGGAACTGTAGGTAATGAATAGGCAGCGTCCCACTATGGCTACTGCAAGCAGTGCAAGCTATCAGTGTTGCTAAGCATACAATGGTTTGCCACTAGGTGAGGAGTGAAAGCAAGCAAACACAAATTATTTTATTCTGCCTGTGTCTGATATTTTAAACACTGTTGGGGCATAGATTTTTCCATCTCCGGTCTCATAATGCTTCTTCACGAATTAGATGGTAACTACATTTCCAAGAAAGATAGTCTTTTACAGTAGCACCTGAAGGGAAAATAAATAGTTTTGTTTTGTTTTTAATGTGGTATTTTTAAATATTTCTATGAAACTACAGCATCAAATCCCATACTAAAAAAAAAGGATTATGGTATCGATTTTTTGACATTTTTCTTAACCTTGTAGTTATCTGCACTAGAATGTTTTTGAGGTACTAATTTATTTTAAACATGTCCTTTTCTCACTCTAGTTAGATAATTAAGGAAATGGTTAATTTCTGATATTTTAGTGACATTAGGTAGAAAAGCCAAATGGAAATATTACATCTATCTTGCGAAGGCTGGTTGTTAAACTGTGAGCTGAAAACTAGATTTTGTTCTTGCAGTCAGACCTTCACAGAACCCTTTTTCAAGTGGGAGTGGAGTCTTGCAATTTAACCACGTGAGAATACTTAGAGGCAGATTTCCCTTGTTTAACACCTGTAGAAGGTCTAAAACATGAGCGTTTGTCTCCAAGTTTGAGCATTTATGAGGGTAAAATGTATTAACTTTTAAAGCTACTGAGAAATAAATAAATAAAAAATAATAATAAAAAAACATCTCTCAAATGTAAGCAACTTCAATATTTTTAGTTCATTTTTTTTTTGCTTATTTATCCCAGTTAAACCTGGAGTGGTGGTTGAGCTCACCCTAGGTGATCGATCACTTTACAGATGTTTCGTATACCTGGAGTAAGACTGCTTGGTGTTCAGTGAAGGAATCTGACGTTATCTGCTTTAGATTCACTTAGTTTTTTGTTAATTCTTATAATTCCCAATTCACAGCTCCCAAATCTTACTTTCATCTGCTTTCATTATACTCTTACTAGGGAAGAATCACCACATATTTCTGTAAAAGTAATTAAAAAGTCAAAATAACCTGAAGAGATCATTTTCACAATTACCCTTCTTTCAGAATTGCTTTCTGGCCAGTTCTGTTTATCACTGCAAATGCCTCATCTCACACTTTTGATTAATGCTTCACGTTTTGTGTGAACAACAAAATAGCTCTGTACCTGGTTGTGCATGACTGCCGGTACTGTGGGGGAAAAAGATTCCTTCCTGATCTCCTCATAAATCCTCAGGTATCTTGAAATGCCCCTCGTTTTATCACCAATATGACAATCTTAATAGTGATTGATATGACTTATCTTTTCAAAGCCAGATTTTGAAACCTTCTCAAGATTCTCCCAAGATGGGTAAGTCCTGCACTTCTCAGTCTGTTTCCTCTTTGTATAGGTTTCAAGTCATAAGTAGTTATTACTTAAATGTTGCTTTGCTCCTTTGATGATAGAACAGCACGTGCTTGAATGGCAACTGTTTGGCTCTGGCAGCAACGCTGGTTTAGCACTTGTGCCCTTGTTCATGCAAAGGCAAAGTAGTCAGTGCGTAACCAAGAATGAAGCAATGCAGAGAGAGCTGTACTGTTCTAAAGCTCTTCTTGTTGACATTTAATTCCCTGGATACTCTTTGAAATAGTTATTTTTTTTTTTCTATAAAAGCAACACTGCTGTTGCCATTAACAGACTTCTTGATATCTCTTGCTCTAAGGAAATTTTAGTAGCCATACATTATGTACCACGTGCATACCTGTGCATGGAAATACAGTCACGGAACTGATGTAACACATTATTACTGCCTACTTTTTTAAGCATTCACAAACAAGGCTACGAAAAATTAAAGGTAGCTACAGTGAAACTGTTGATCCACTAATGTACAATTACTCAATCTGTATCTAATCAGCTTGATCCATCCTATCAATACCAAGATAAAAGAATAGTTTCCACCCTTCTAGTAACTAGCCCTGCAAATGCCTCCTTAGAATTATCATGCTGAATTACATGGTTCTTATCATTTGCAGATCTTTTTTTGAAAGCAGCCCCAGGTTACATGCATATTGGATTACCACGCATCAAAGAGATGAAAATAGGTGTGTTATAAAGATAAGGGCTTTTTCTTATTCTACTTTCAAGAAATTGCATTAGAAAGACCCTTCAGAGAAAACAAAAAAAAGGGCTCAGAGGAACCAAGCTGGAAGCAGCAGCACGCAGAAAATTGCAGAATGGCTGACAGGTTCCTGACAATATACACTGATGCTTTGTTTCTTGCTTTAATGTGTGTTTTATATCCTCATGAAGAAGCATAAAGTTAGGCATTAACATGTGAGAATAGAAACTACTTACACATTATCTGCTCATTTTATAGTCTTGTGAAATTATAAAGAAAATCACAGTTGCTTCCAGATGCTAATTTTCTCAGGTACTCCTCACTGACAGACCTGAGATGAATTTATAGGTGACCAAAAATCTTTGAAAACGCACCCCTTGAGTTTATTCAGCAATTGTAGAGGAAGGAATGAGGTGGGGCATCTATTTTTAGAATTTATTTTATTGTGAGGTCTGGAAATTTAAAAGTTACATCTGATCCTATTCCCACAACATATTAGCAATAAAAAGCCCACAACATGAAATTGTGAAGAATTCATATGTAGCCAGTCATAAAAGTATTTCAAAGAGGTAAATATTCACATAAGGATCTAAACCAATTACGAGATCATTGAAATAACAGTTAAAGTGTGAAAGAAAAATAAATTCTCTTTGGGAGGGGAAAAAAATTGCTTTTGAGTCTGGTGTGGATGTCTGCCTTGTACTTTTGCTGACTGAGGCAGAATCCAAGCTCTGAAAGGTCCTTGCCCTTCAAGTCAGTAATCCAGTTACTGAAAGCTGACAGTTTGTCTGATGATGATTTCAAGAGCCTTGGAGATATAATGATAAGAAGGTCTAAGATACTCAGTAACTCAACTTGAGAGATAAACAAAAGCATGAAACTTCAGGTAACCAAATAGAGGTTATCTGTCGTTCAGTGTGTTCTCTAAAAAGAACTGGTTTGGAGGCTTTATGACTTACACAGTCTGTTTTCACTGAGCTTTAGCTGATTAGCAGTTAACTTTTAAAGAGCACACACCTCAAGCTATCTGAATATTCTGCTTAGAGCATTATAAGGAATCAGATGAGTTACGGGGGGGAGGGGAGGGGAAGCAGGTGAAGAAGATGACTTGGAGAAGACTGCACATGTTATTCAACACATCTCGGGGATATATATATATTAAGTGGAAGTTTTAATGCTAAAAACAAAGAGTAGGAAATATGTAACCTGTGGTGGTCCAGTCTCACTAGTTTGCCCTGGAGTGCCTGTGATGAGAGGGGGACATCCTCGTTACCCCTGCAAGGGCAGCAGGGGAAGGAGAAGCCCCAAACCCAGTTCCTATCAGTAGAGCACATGAGGGGAAGAGAGGAAAATGTCCTTCCTCTGTTTGTAATTAGAATGTTGTTCAAATTACATTTCAGGACTAAGCACCGTATCACGCTAGTGGTGATTAATTTCTAAGAATGCCCAGTACCTATCACTAAATTAATGAATTTGGGCATGTTGCCTGAAGACTAACTTATTGATCGCTCAGCTTTCTTCAAGTGCAATATAATCCCAACAATAGTCTCCACCTCCTGCATGCATCACCCTAGATCACATAACAGTGAAGAGAAAATGTATCACTTGACTTTCTTAAGCGTGCTATCATATTATGAGCTTGAGCTTGGAGTCATTCTGGATCCATTTCATGTGGTCTCTTATTCCAGACAGCTTTTCTAAAATGGTTTCTGGCAAATGTAACCCTTCTCAGGGAAATAGCCTGCCTTGGGGCACAGTTGGTGCTGGCATTTATTTATTTATTAACCATTCTTCAGCTTTGGGATGGATGTGAGATGGTGAAACTTAGAGGAATAATTTCCCCTGTGTTATTTCCCCTGTGTTTATATCGGGTGATATTTGAATGTGCTGTATGAATTGTGCAGCTGCAAGCTGATAGTTAACAAAACAACTCTAACAGAGTTCTTGAGTATCTTTGCATATAACTCTTTCTTGTAACCTCATCACCTGCAATGCTCATATGATCATTATTTTTAGACTGTTACTAGCAGTACTGACCTGCTTGCTAGATCTGTCAAATTAACCTTTCCAACAAATATGGACATTAATTGTAACTTCATTTTTTTTGTGAAATAAAAACAAAATTAATTTCATCAAAAGATGAGAAAAAATCTCAAATTTGCAGGGCTGCATTAATATTAGAAAACATCAAGTAATATGTGCCAACTGATAGTTATGTTTTGCACACAGACAAAAAGAAATCTCAGCCATTATTTGTGGATATTCATTTAAGAAGGTCCGTGAAACACTGAACGTGCTGATTCAAAGCTAAAAATATTGTTAGATTTCATGTGATACAATTATATTAGTGAGCTTTTGAAGTCTTCACTCCTATTACTTTAGAATTAGTTACAGCACTGCGGTTATTTCAAGAGAAGGGGAAAAGAAGTTGGGTAGTTTGCTTTTCTTCCTTATTTTTTGATTAACGTATTAGTAGTGAGATGGGGAAGCTGCCTCGTTGCTGCGGGTTCCTACCACGTTGTCCCTGCACTGACAAAATGCTTTGTGATAACTTCTTTAAAGTGGCTTTGTTTCTTAGAAACTTTGTCTAAAATAGAGATTACAGAGTGAAGGAAACATTTTAAATGCATTACTAGTTTTGAATAGGAAATATCCTGCTAGACTCTTGCGAGCCTTTTAATGTGGAGTAAGATATCAACAGAGACTTCAGGGTCATTAGCAAACAGTAGGCCTCATCTGGAGCTTCATTAAGATTTGCCACCCAGCAAACTTATGTACATTTCCCTTATAGATAATGCTTGATGTTTCTTTATTTTGCAGACGTATCTTTAATTACGTGATTTTATTCTCCTTCCATCGCTTCCTCAGAAACTCCTGATACTTAAGCCTTCCAGTTCTCTGCTTCGTGCTACTGATTTTTAGCCCAAATAATCTGAGTCCAGATGATTATAATGTCTTAATTAAAGAATTTTCATTTCCTGTAAGGAGTAAGTATGTAGATCAGATGAATTAATAAAAGCTGAAGATCTTTTTTTTTATGCTAATAATTTTCCAAATAAAAGAAGGAGAATCACAGAGTATATGTCAGCAGTTTATCCTCAGTGCAATGCATCAATAAGTTTTTAAGATCTCATGGCTCTTTCATTTCAAATTTAATTAGGCTGTATCATTCTCATAGTAATTTCTTTGAAATAAATCCATCAATGCATTCAAATATTGGATTTCAGCACTTGGAGTGGAATGCTGGTCTCTTCTGTGATATCATAAAAATCTTATGGCAGTATGAGAACTAAATTCATGCTTCAAATCAAACATTGCTACCTAGTTCTTCACTGCTGCCAGCACCTAGCTAAGCTAAAGATGTCTGATTGCTCAAATTTCTGAATTTTGCTAGTTTACCTCTTATGCATGTCACTTATCTCCAATTCTTTTGGGGTTAGTGTGTGAGTATCATGGGTACACAATTCCTGAATCGTGAGCTTTGAAATCCTTACATGGCTAAGAGCTGCTGGGTGTGTAGCAGATGTGCTGAAGCACTGAAGCGGGGGAAGACTTGCAGTTCTGCTGGGTACTGATATGTCTCTCCTGATGGAGTGCTGCTCCGTCATGGGAAGGGCAGGGAAAAGGCAATCACTGGGGGTGAGGACTGGATTCAATGTCCCGCAGCCAAGGACTTGGATTAGGAGTAGCTCTCCAGGAGGTTCAGTCCCATTGTTAGACAACAAATCCCCTGCATTGCGACCATGCCCGACCAGCTAAGAAGCCACATGCAGCTCAGAAGGCAGAGTTTGTCTTTCCTGGCTTTAGCACCTCCACACCATTCTCTCTGGAGACTCAAGTCATGCAGTAACAAGCCCTATGTGTAATCTTAAGAATGTCACATTGCTTTTGATTATGTTGTCCTACTGATCAAATACCGGTGATGCTATCTGCATAAATAAAATTGATGAGGGAAATATTGCTATATAATAACTGACAGCAAACGTGGTTGTTACTGCATCAAAATTTTGCTTGATCCAAGAGTTTCCAAATAAGTTTTGAAAACTGAACTTCTTGCAAATAAAGTATTCCATCATTTTTCAGTTTGTCCAGCTAGCTCTGTTATTTAGTTTAGCTATGTAGTGTACTTAAATAGTTCCAAAATCTGCAGAAAAAAAACCAAACACGTGTCTCTTCTAGTCATAGTGTTAGGCTGTATTGTCTCTTTAGTCTTGTGAGCGTTCTGAAAACGTTGGGAAGAACTTGCCATCATTGGTTTTGATACATTGCTAGATTTTTATTTCATTTTTGCATTACCAGGCACATGTAAATGAAGGATAGATATTATTGTTTTCTGTAAAAAGCAGAATAGTTATGGAGGGGGGGAAAAAAAAAAAAGAGAAAGAAAAGCAGATGTTGCAGTTATACTTATTGCCTAAAGAGCTACAGGTCTGGCAGCAAAGCAGAGGACCTTTGGTTCAATACTGACCACGCCTGACAGTTACTCTCAGCTTTGATAAATGATTAAGTATGCTGAAATGTACATTGCTTAAAGCATCTGTGGCTGAGTAGCATTTTTTAGGGCAGTATATCAAGGGATTAAAGTAAAAGAAAGGAGTTCTTATCATATTAAAATAACTCTTTAGAAGGAGGCTTTCATTCCTGCTGCATTCAGGAAAACAACAATGCTCTGATTCTTCATTTTCACTCTTCTCCTGTAACTTTTGTCTTTGTCTTTATACAACAGGGTTATACATTCTTCTGAATAAATAAGTGGCTGGTTACCAGAAACATAAAAGAAACCCTGAACTTTTTAGAGCATTAAATTACAGACAAATGACAAGGATTTCTTCATGTGAATACTATTTGTGGTAGACTTCAGTAAAACCAACCTCATGGTATAAGTGTGGAAACTTTGGTAGGTAACTTCAGAATTAATCTTTTGTAGTTAAGATGGCATTAGGTTATAAGCTTTAAGTGGAGAAACTGGTTTAATCTAATTTTCAGAATGGTGTGATTTTCCTCTCAACCAAGTCAGAATCCCAGTAGATAATTAGCTGTCTGTGGCTTTTGAGCTTCTCAGTTTAGAAGAGCAAGGCTAAAAGTTTTTTCAGAACAAAAAATAGTGGAAGAAAAAGGTTTTACATGCAGATGTGTCTGTAATAGAATTAATTTTCATTTTCTTACTGTAGGTAGTTGCTACATAAGAAAAGAATGTCTGAACAGGTGTACAAAAGTAGGTTTTGATTAGCAAACAACAGCTTTCTTTCAAATTTCAGGTCAGTGCTACAATTGCTGAATTAAAATACAAATATATTTTATATTTTGTTAAATATAAAGCTAGAGTTCTGGTCACTAATCAGGTGCTATAAACTAGAATCTTAGCTATGATTTTTTTATTCTTTTTATTTTTTGTGAAAGGATTAATAAGGGACTTCAGGTCTGTGTAGTATTCAGTCATAAGTAATGTGTAGGTTCCTTGGTGTCTCAGAAACCTTTCTGTTTGCTGCCACACACAAGTTCTGTCAGAAAATGTGTTAGGATTCTCGGTCCTTCTTAAGATTTTGTGACCAGATTCAAAATGTCCCCAGAGTTTTATGGCATAAAGTGACTGTGAAACCACACAATTTCCTTCAAAGGTAATGACTTCTAAGCTTCAGTACTGCTAAAATATTGTCAATCATGTAAAACTTGATCTGATGTCCACTGAGGACAATGAGTGTCCTTGCTTCAGTGGGCATCAGATCAGCCCTTACTCTTGAGTCTTCACTTTTATTAGTATGATATCTTGAAATCTTTCCAGATACTGTGTATGTTCCCACTTAAGGTAAATAATGGATCAGAAGCTTTTTCCCTTTTCCACCTTCTTAGGACAGGCATAGATGATGAAAGTGATAAGTTTTTTGTTTTGTTTTGTTTTGTTTTTGGTGGGGGTAAGTTAGAGGTATTAAAAGTAAATTTAAAGACCAGTGAGTAACAGCCACTATAGAGTTACCTGGAATGATAGGGAGACAGGAGCAGAAGATCAGACAGGCAAAGTCAAACAAATTTGAGTTGACCCAAGGAACTGCTAGTTGCTGTTCTCGTTGTTCCAGAAGACAAAGATGGGAGATCAGTGAAAGGGGAAACAAATTTACCTCTAGAGCTCATGAGCAGCTTTTTCTCAGGATGTACATTTTTGTCTGAATATTTTAATGAGAACAAGTAAAGTTTCTTTTGTTAAAAAACAATTTCCAAGAAAGTCAGACTGTCGTCAGAATAGAATGGAGTTAGGGTGCCAAATTTCCATTCCTTTAGAGCAATTTCAGATGAACAGCATCTACACTGTGTTTAACAGTGACTGTGGGAAGCTGGTACGTCCTGAATCCTGTTATGCCCCGTAGTGGATGCTCCCTCTTTCTGCTCAACTACACCTTGTGATTTAATGTAGTATCACCAAATTCAATACAGTAGCAAAACTGTTGTAATTACATCAAGAAAGTGCAGTGCCTGTTGTTCATAAGCATACACACAGCAAACAGAGGAAGGAAGGGACTGGAGGAAGTTTCCCTGCAGGCTGCATTGCCAGAGTCTTCCTGAGCATACTTCTGCATACTCGTGTAAATTAGGTATGCATTTATTCTGCTGTAACATAAGGGGTCCAGTATCTGTAATGTATAAAAAGAATAAAAGCAAAAACTGTAATGCCAGTTGAAAAATGTCTGCTGCGTCGTTTTAAGATGGTGAAATTATCTGTAATTGAATATCAGAAAAATCAGAAATTATCTATCTTATGAGGAAGAGTTAAAAACTCTAACACTTGTTGAGTGCTGTTTACATATTAGCAGTATGGAACAGTTGAAAAGTCATATTCAGTTGAAGAGTCATATTTTCAAGGGCTTTTAACTTTGCATGAACAACAACATTGAAGTGTTGTGAGATATTTTTTCTTGGTCAAAGAGAATTAATCGTGTCTCACAAATTCTGAAGCTTTCATTTCCAGACTATGAGCCAGTGCCTCTTTGTGAAAAAGAAAGAAAGAAAAGAAAAGAAAAGACTGAATTCAGTAGTATTATCTTTCTACGTTTGGCCTCCAGAGTCAGAGAAAAGCACACTCAAACATCAGATCTCTCCTCCCTATCATTCATATGTTGCTGAAGTGTGTCAGTGTCTCAGAGGACAGGGCGTAACTTTCCTTTCAGTGGCTGAATTGGGATGATACCCTCTACTTAGGAAATTGTGTAATATTTGCAAAGATTAAAAAATATATATCTCCCACCAAAAAAAAAAAAAAAATGTGATAGGAGATGGTCTTGGTCTTGCAACTCTGTATAGCTTGATCTAAACAAAACAAAGTGATGGTGTCCTAATAAAATATATTGATGACACAATTCCTTAGGCCTGGAATGTAACAAGTGCAATATTTTGCATTTAAAAAGCAAAAACCGGTAATTTCATCAAGACTAACTCTTCAGCTGAGGGAAGCAGAGGAGCAGAAGGGCTTTGCAGCATTAATTAGTTAGATATTGGCTCGAGACCAGCTCCAAGATGCAGCTGTTTCTCACAGCTGCACTTTTCAGCTAAGGTAAAGTCAAATCTCATCTACAATACCATGCACTGCTCTAGTTAAACAATTTGAAAGATGTTGGAATAGGTGAAGCAGAAAGGTTTTAAGATGGATGCAGCTGAGGGTCTTGACAACCCCTTGTGGACTCTGAAAAGGAAAGAGATGAAGTGGTTAAAAATCATCCCTTGAAGACTTGCTCAAGTAACAGTATAGTACCTTGTGCCAGGAGCGCTATTGCTGGGATCATGGTGTGGAGTGTGCTGAGTAGTTCTGCTACTACTTGGTCTGGGTTTAAGAGATTGCACCTTTTCCCACCATATGAATTTTGCCACCAAGAAGTGGAGAGAAACTTCAGCCTCCATGTTCGTATCTGTGCAATATCTGCCTTTTGGTGGAATCCTTTTAGGAATATTCCAACAAAGAGCTAGGAGTAGATCACTGTCTCGCAACCAAGTAAGCACAGGGAGAAGAAATTACTTCAGGAAAAAAAAAGGGCTGGGGGGATCAACACTGTTGCAAGTTCAATTCATTATACATCTCTACGTATATAAAAATATATAATTGTATATAAACACACACATGGTACGAATAAATGCTTTCTGGAGGTCTGAGAGTTTCTCGAGTCTAAAGACTAGTGCTGATGAGGGAGATTATATAAAATGATATGCTATAGTAGGTGTTTGCACTGAATGGTACTGAAAAGACCTTTTAGCCATGTATGCTGAGTTCAGAGCTGGGAACGTATGTTTCTAGATACTCATGCAGAGACATAAATTACTGGGATTTAAAAGTCTGTATGTCATACGAACTATATTTTCTAATCATAGAATCATTTATGTTGGAAAAGCCCTCCAAGGTCATCTGGCCCAACATTTAACCTAGCACTGACAAGTCCACCATTAAACCATTTCACTAAGCACTACATCAGCATGATTTTTGAAGACCTCTAGGCATGGTGACACAATTACTTCCCTGGGCAGCCTGTTCCGATAGTTGACAATGCTTTCAGTGAAGAAATTTTTCCTAATATCCAACCTAAACCTCCCCTGGTGCAACTTAAAGCCATTTCCTCCTGTCTTATCACTTAGTGCTTGGGAGAAGAGACTGATCCCCACTTCCCCATAGCCTCCTTTAAGGTAGTCTAATGTTCTAATGTGATGGAAAGGTAGACTTAATCCTTCCTATAAACAGCACATGAAATACACAGTGACATACACTGTTCAGTTCTATAACAGCATTCCTATAAACCATACACAAAATGGCAATTTCATGCAGCCTCAAAATCATAGATTGAATGAGGTTTTGTAATTGTTATTTTTCATAGGCTATGTTTAGATGTATTTGTCAGAATGAGTCAAAAAGCTAGAAATGCCCTGGTACTTGGTTGTATTTGATAAGATATCAAAGATGTTAATCGATCAGTAGAGTAAAATAGATTATTGATTTTCTCAGCTATTAAATGAACAGATTATGCACTATAGCAGGGATAAAGATTTGCAAAGTATAGATCCCTAAAGATGTCCATTGCCTTCAGGATCAAGTGAAGACAAAAATGCATGGAAATGCTCTTCGGTGGAACCAATAAATTCAGAGATGTTGAAAGCCTGTATTTCTGTAACATACAAAGAATATAGGTTATGGATCTTTTTTTTTTTCCTCTATCCTTTCCTTCCATGCTTTGAACAACAAAGTTCTGAAATTTTAATTTTTAGAGCAGTGGAATTCTAGCTGTAGATGTCAAACCCTATGGATGTTTAATCAGATAATGTTTACAATCCTATTACAAGCCAACCTATGTTAGAGGCTTGTATGTTTTTGATGAGTGAAAAAGAAAAAATGTCCATGGAAGATATATTCAATTTTTTTTTGTTGTTTTAGATAAGATTTTGTTCCTCTTGTTCGAGAGATTTGGTATATCTGGGGGTTACTTCTTCTTTTATAAGTAACAGTTTTCTTTCATATGAAATAACATGTTGAGTGGTTGGGGACATAAGCTGTCTCATGTTTCTTGTAGGAAAGATGTGGTGCCCAGCTAGTTGCTGTGAGGCAAACATTTGTCTTCAAGTTTGTTCTGTATGAGTATCCCTCAAAGAGGAAGCCCAAAAGTGGATGTTCCTTCTGTTTTCCTTTAAATTAAATTTTATTACTTATCCATCAAGTACCTGATTTTATTCACTCCTTCATTTTTGTGAAGTGCAAAACACAATCTTATCTATGAACCTCTGTGCTTTGGGGATTCAGGTTGTCTTGATGTCTCTTCCCCTCTGTCTTCCTGGTTTTTAAAGAGCTTTTGTTTTATTTATGTGCATGCCCTTGGAGGCATTTTCAAAGTGACATGGCATAGATAAAATTATAACCATTTTAAAGATTGATATATTAGGGTACAATATGTGTTAAGTGGTGTGTAAATTTAAGCTTGTTTCTTATTTTCATAATCAATCTTGACGTCTTTTCCACTAGCCCTCATTTTCTCTGAGTAATGTTGCAAGAAGTGACAGCAAATTTTTTTTAAAACCATACATTTCCTGAAAAGAATTGTATGTCAGAATTACTAAATATAAAGCAAATATATAACTGATTGTAAAATGCTCAGTAATGCTGAGTATTGCAGTGTTGTCGTTTGCGTTCATCTTACTTTTATTACTTCAGTATCTTCTTATTATTGGCATTCTTTATCTACACACTCTATTTTTATACCCTACTCGTAGTTAAATTAGAATATTCTGTCAGTGAGCACCAAATTATTCTGAGATTATAGTCTCTGTCAGAGGTGGCTTTTTATTTCTTCCATCGTATTTTCCTAGATTTTTTTTTGAACAGTTCACTTGAAGTTACCCTCTCTAGTTTTGGCACAATAAATCATGAGAGTTCAAATTACCTAAGGTCAAAGACCTTTTTCCAGAAGGACTTGCATACTAAATGTATTAAGAAATGTGTTGTAGCTCTTAAAAGGCAAAGTGATGAATAAGTTATCAAAGGAACTTTTAACAAGAGTGGAAGTAATATATATCCCACAGGAAGCTATTATGAGACCATTAATACCACAAGCCAAAGTTTTACTTACTGAGTATAATCTAAATTGCATTGAACTCACCAACTATCAAGGGAAATAACTCAGTTGCTGTGGCCTTGTGGTTGATCCGTTCATTTTATTTTTCAGAATACCTTTCTTCCTCCACTCTTTATTTACATTAACAGTTCAAATAAAATTATGTGAGCCACAGTGACTTGGAAATCCATTGTTCATAACAGGGTGGTGTTCTTTGCCTATGAATTATAGAATATTTTCTTCACTGATTATCTACATGTGATGCCTCCAAACCTCAAGGGTTTTGTGGTCATCTTTCGTAAGGCAAAGTTTCACTGGATCAGATCACCCTGTCAGAGATCACTTACTACACAGAAGGAGGCATGCAGTAAAATATTACAAATGGAAGCATCTGAGCCGTACAGTGTTCCACATGCAGTGCTCTTTTAGACCCTCTGAGCATGTTACATTTTGGTTGCACCCTTCTTGTAAGACTGAACATGGCCAGCACAGTGCTGGAGCAGCTGCTTGGCTTTGCTGGAGTTTTTCATGCCTTCCAAGCTGAAGGTGTGCTGGGGTGTTCTGGGAAATGATGACCGAAATCACTTTGCAACTCAGCTCACTTATAGACAAGTAAGAAATGGTGGTTAAGGGAGCAGCTTCTCTGTTGTACAAACTATCTGTGTGCAGGGTGTGTAGGGGACTGAAGTATCTCTGTGCCACGTGCATCTGTAAGTGCCTCATGAGGAGCACTTGCCCATGAGCATGTTCTGGGGTGAGGCCTGGCCCTGGCTGCAGATGCTGTTGGTATCAGTGGTGGCTCTTTTCTGTCCAGGACCCTAGCAGCAGCTGCAGTCTGCTGACCATGCTTGCACAGTTCCCAGCTTCAGGGCCTGCAATTGCCCAGTCCTCTAGGAAGGCAGCTTCCTCGTAGCTCTGGCCTTCATATCTGCAAGTCAGAGCTGTCCAAGCAAAGACGGTCATCGTGCTCATCCCACCAGTGCTGTCTCATCTGTCACCGAGCCATCAGTATTGTGGTCTCGTTGCTGCTCCTGCGCTGACACCTCATCTGTCAGCCCCTGGGCCATCTCCTGTCTGGTGCTGGCTGCTGCCTGACACCCCCTCCTGCAGCTAGGTGATGTGACTGGGTATGACTCCATTGCTGCTCTTTCCTTTCCCTTTGCCCTCATGTGCTGTGGGATGATGGCAAACAGCTGTTCCCTTGTGAATCTTCTCATGTGAATCCCTGAGCACCACTCCAGGCAGTTTTATTGAACACGACTTTCCCTTCTCACCCCTTTTGGTAGCAAGGTTAGCTTATCCTCCTGAGTTAAATAAATACATCCTCACAACTGATACTGACTGTGCTACAGTTGAATATTACCAGCACTGTTTTAACCATTTTTTCTTGAGAACCAAAAGGCACGTTGCATGAAGACAAGATTTTGCAGTTCTTGCTGTCTGGCAGAGTGAGACCTAATTTTGATATATTTAAAGAAAGTGGCTAGGTCAGAGAAAAAAATAAGTTTCTCCTTGGACTCTGGGTTGTTTCCAGAAGAGAGGAAAACCGAGGCAGAGGTGGATGCCTGCATATTCCTACCCAGATGGTTAATGTTTCCAATGCTCTGCACAGCATTGGTTTTAAACCAGGTCTCTTGCAGTGTCCTTGCACTAGAAATTTTTGTAGGTAACTTGAGCAGATTAAAATTCCACCTATTGCATAAATGTATTATTTCAAATATTTCTCATTTGTATATTGCACGTGTGTGTGCTTACTATTGGTAAGCCGTGAGAAGAGATTGAACATGAATCCGACCAGGCACTGGCTGTAGCCAGAGCCTTCATTTCCCCACTGCTGTCAGCCGAGCCGGACACGGGGTTAGCTGAAGAAATACCACTGAGTTTGAAAGTCCCACACTGATCACAGCCAAATGCACTTCACTCCTATATTTCTTCTATTAAAAAAAAAAAAAAAAGTGAAACACGGACAAAATGTGAAGCAAAGAAACTTTGCACCTTGAAGGTATCACAAGGCTGTGCAGAAGGATCCCTACACTGTGTCACTCTCTCATGGTGAGTCAAGGTTATCCTGTTTTTGAAGTCAGTGAGGGAAGCCTTTGCAGTTACGTATTTCATCATGCAGGTGCTAAATATAGGCCATGTATTTTATGTTACTAGTTCTTAACCAACCCCCTCTAAAATATTTATTAGTGTCTCCATTATATTTTGGTAGGCCATTAACCTCACTTTCCCTTTCAAGCTCATCAAATTAAAACATTATTCTAAGATACGTAAGAAAAAAATCAATTAAATAGGATAAACTATCAGACAATCCCCCCCCCGTAATGGAGAGAACAAAGCAGAGCATCATGTCGTTTTTGTAACAATTAGCTTCAGTGGAACAAAAGCTTTTGAGAGGATTCTACTTCTTTATTTATCCTTTCTGTTCTGCATTTTTAGAGTGGTGCATTCAACGATCGATAATACAGCACATACCAAATAGCCAAGCAGTCTTAGTTGATACTTATTATGTATGCCCTTCACATTTTTTGGCAGCTTCACTTCTATGACTCATTTTATCATGAGCTTCCACTTTGATGGCCTTTAAACTATCTATCCATAGCTGTTAAAATGACTGCAAAGCTTGAAATTCTTTCTTGGCACGACTTAATTCTATAACCCAATTAAATCAGATGGTGTGAGATGTTTCTTGAGCATTCTTGCATGTATTCCTTATTGCTCTATTTTCAGTGTTTCAAATGTTGAAGTTTGAGGAAGCCTAAGTTTCTCGCCTTTGTTTTCATGTAATACAGCTAGGGCTTCTTTGTCATGAAAGTGGATTTGATAAGGACTTAAGGGTTGAAAGATTTAAAATAGATTTTTAATTTGTCCATGACAAAATTGAAATGTATTTTTGCATCATCTGATTCTTAGAAGTATGGCCAGATTGGATTAGCATACCCTGCTGGGACAGATATGGGTTCTCAAATATGTTTGCACTTGTCGTTGCTTTTCCTTTCCTGAGAGAACCCTTTACATGCACACTGAATATCTCTTTCAGTTTCAGAGTGTGTGGAATGAGAAAGTGTTCTGCGTGAGCCTCTCTGGATTGTTACGGTACAAGATGGCGTACATCTCTTCAGTTTGCATTAAAATGGTCGTGCTAAATAGAATTACCATCTGTCTACGCTTTAAGTACACGCTAATCCCACTTCTTATTCGAGTCCTATGTAGGAATCTGCTGCTGCCCACTGTTGGAAACAGAGCAGCAGGTTGGCCACATATGGCAGTTCTGCATTTTGATTTCGCACAGCAAGCTCTTACGATCCTGAGGAGGCAGGAGGAGGTGTAGTTATTTATTATTAGTAAAATCTGTGCAAGTGTGAGAGCAGGTTCACTTTGGCCATTCACTTGAGAGCAAGGAGCAATGTTTGTGCCTGCCTTTTTTCTGCCAGTCTGTCTCCTGTCACTGTTTAAAACACCTCCAAGCTGACTGGTGTTTGGGAAGTTCTCGATAGTTGTCACAGAGATATTAGGATATTAGAATGTCAGAGGATACTCTGGGACTATATAATGTTAGTTTTTTTCTTTGGTGTATTGCACATAATAATTAGAATTTTATCATTATGAGTTTTAATCCTTTTCGTTAAAAAAAATTGTGTGTGATGTTATGTGATGATACTGTAAGAAGACTTCGCTGTGGGATACCACTGAGGTGTGTCACCAGCAAGAGTACTAAAAATGGTATTTATTTGTGCCAGAAAAACTGTGTTAACAGCAAATCACAACATTGTGGAATAAACCAGTTATAATTTGGTGCAGAGAAAAATCCTTTACTAATCTGCATTGGTAGCTGTATGCTGTTTGTTTTACAGCTTGCAGCTCTTCTGCTTCACAGAATGAGTTTATTCGGTGTTAGATCTAGACAAATTTTGACCTAATTTTGAGAACTTTTCTTTAATATATTTAGTTAACTTGTACAATGTATACTTCAATACTAAGGAGGGAATGCTGCATATATTTGTGACAGCTATGAGCAGATATCAGTTAATTTTTATAAAATAATGACTTTTTTTTCCAGGTAAGAAATGAGCAGTGACATAGAGTGATGACTTACATCAGGTTAAAAAAAAAAAAAAAAAAGAGTTAGTGTTAGAGCCAAAGTATAATTATTAGTAATCCCAGTTCCTCCCAAATTTAATTGGAGCATAGCTTTCTCTTGTTCAGTATTTATTGAGAGGGAAAGTGACTTAGGGAATAGATTGTCTTCCTTGACTGTATTTGTGTATCATGTCAGATTATAAAAATTTAAACTTTTCTTCAGGAATTATTATGTACTTTTCTGTTCAGCAGCAGCATGTGAACTGGGGAGTGTTAAATTGACAACACTGGACAGAATCACTGTGCTAAGGAGAGATATAAGGGATGTCACCCTTCACCGGTGCTTTCTGTTTATTCAGTTTTATATGCATAACATTAATTTGAAGAGTTACTAATGAAATGCAAGTGTGGAGGCCAGATTGTGACCTTACTCACTCACTGAATTCATGGAATTCAGAAGAATCTGGATGGATTGGTATTGCTTAGTTTTCACTTTTGAGCTTATATTAGATATTTATAACTCAACCCCCTTTCTGTAACAAAACAAAACTGTTCTGAAACAAAAACTGCTTTATGCTAAAAATTGTTATCAAGGGGTGGCAATGCAAAGAACAGAATTTGGAATGGCAGATGTTCCTGTACCTGTGTTTTTAAACGCATATTTATAATTAGAAACAGGGAAACTTGGAGGAGGTAAAATAATGGTTACTTAAAATTAGGCATATATTCATGCTTTGAATCTTGTGCATACTCGAGATGTTTAAATAGAAAGGGATTGTGGATTTTTATTTTCTCGTTAATGCACAAGTTATGTGTGCACTTAGCATTAACAGGGGTTGCCCATTGCACTGAGGGGATCTCATAGAGTGTGAACAACTAATGACTTTTTTATACCTGTGGAAATGCAAAAATGTCTCTTTAGAGGTCTGAACATTTAAAGTGAGAAAGCTGCATTAGGTGTTTATGGTGCATAGCCAATAATGCAATTTAAGGTATAGTTTTCTCATGATTCAAAAAGTGATGACATGTAGCCATTTTTATCCTTGTTATTCCAAATATTGGTAAATATGATATTAAATATGTAAGAAAACACCAATACCTAATGAAATTATCTAGATGCAAATTAGGTTATTATGTCCTTACTAAATTTTAAGGATAGGTACATAAATTGTCTGAGTAAATTAAATGGAATGCTTTTACTTTCTCCTTAAGTCTGATACAAGCCATTGGAACCAGAGAAATCTTGTCCATGGTTATACTTTGGGCAAATAAATTTAAAACATATCACCTCCTAAATATGTATGAGTAATGTAGTGCAGTGCTTGATGTGATGAGGAACACAAAGAACAGTTAAGCCTAACTGGGGGGGGGGAGGAAAGAAAGAATCCTATATTTTGTTACACTTGTTTTTCAGTCTGTAGCAGGCCTTTCTTTCCAGTCTGTACCGTTCCTTCCACTCCCTACTGCTGTAACCTTTGAAATAAACTGTTGTAGCAGTCTTTTTCCAGGGCCTCTGTGCTAGTATCCTCTGCCTTGTTTCATGCTGTTGTTGTCTTGCTGTGATTCTTTTGGCCTTGTACCTAGAGGAGAGCCAAAACAAGTATTCCACATGGAATGCTATTCCCAAGCAGACATATGGCAAAGCAAAGAACCTCTCTCTCTCAAATCCTATACCTGTGTTCAACATACTGGGCTACACTGCTGCAATTCACTTGTGCTATAATACTTTGCATCCAGCCAGAGATTTAGCTAGCGTTCAGCTCTGTGCTTGGGAACTTTTCATTCTGTTTCATCTTTATGAGACCTGTTCATAAAGAAGTTAAGATGCTTCTATATAAGCATTAGTACAGTTAATAAATCTGTTAGACATCAAGTTGGAGTGAAACTACTAGTTCAGCTAAAAATAATTTATTTTTCCCCGAGTTAATTAAAAGCACACAACATAGGGTCGCTACTTACCCTACAATGAAATTCCTCTCAGTTTGAATTCTCTGATTTGGGGACTTCATATCCTAATTCCAGATTTCTGTATGCCTTCAAAATACATTTAGAGATAAATATAGAACAGGGTCATGATCAGGCTTGGGTAGTAATTCTTTAGCAACATTTTCAAAAAGGTTTTTCAGAAGGCTGGAATGGTTAGACGAAGCTTTTTATTCTGCTTTTTCTCTGAGATGAATAAAGCTAGCTCTTAAAAATCTGACGCAATCTAATCTTTTGATGTCCCTTAACTCCAAACAAAATGGAATCGTTCCGGAGGGAGGTCCAAAGAAACTCCAGAAAGAATTTGGGAGAGCTTTGAAACTGATAACCAGCTGGTAGTGAAGCAGCAGGCTGCTACAGAAAGTACTGAAAATCTAATAATAGACTTGGAAAGAATGGCTAGCTAGCTTATGCTTTCAGAATATCTGGCTGAGTATATCCCCTTTATCCGATACCTAAGTATTTCAGCTCAAAGACCACCTGTGTAAATGATCCCTTTTAAGAATGTGAGGTAGAGAGGTGTACTATGTAACGTGTGTTCTTTGCACTATATAATCCTAATCACCATATCTTTAGTTGACTGGCTTCTGATACATGACATCTAAGACTGTATTATTCTTGTTTAAAAAAGAATGAATGTATATACACAGAGAAAATTACTTCTCTCTTTTCTCCAAAAGATGGAAAGCTATATAGGCTTATAAAATGACATCATAACTGCGTGTGCTTAGAAAATTATATTATGTGCCTTTCTTTAAATTTCTCTACTCTGGTGGTCACTGGGCTCAGATACAACACAGACCACATATGGAAAGATTTCTTTAAGACCTCAAAGCTTTACATTGATGCTGAATAATTCAATCTTCGATGCATTACCCATGTGAAATATGTTACTGCTAAATGTTATTCCATAGACTGGCTCTTCCAGCCATAGGGAGACTGAGGGTATACATAAACCACATAACATAACACTGTGTGGAGACAGACCTGTCCTGAATTAGGTCAGAAGTCTGTACGATACAAACATTACTAGGTTTTATCCAGTAAGGATGTTCACAGATATTCTGAAAGGGTAAAGCTAATTTTTAATTAGTCATATTTACCAAAAAACTAGCTTAGTTTTTTTGCACAGCGATAAGCTGTATTACAAAGCACAACATACCTGTACTATCCATGCATGTTAATTTGCCACGGGGTAAGACCGTAAATATAAAGGAAAACCTAGAGTAATAGATTCAAATGGAGTTGACTTTACTGTGCATCTTTATAATGCATGGTGTCTCCTGATTTTCTGGGTGCACTGACAGCTCCAGTTCTGTACTGACATGCACACAGAACCTGGCATGTCACTCTGCTGAAAAGAGTGTGTTTGTCAGGTAACAAAAATAGTTGGAAAGTGATCTGAGAAGCTCAGGGCATGTTTTTGCTTACAGACTGCCCATTCTGTCCACAGGGTTTATGCAGGTATATTTTTGGAGTGGATCCACCACACCTAACATGTTTTTCAGGCTGTCCTCTAAAGAGGACGTCTTAGTATAGGAACTGCTGATGTCAGGTGACGAATTAACAAAAATGAACCTCCTTTGGCAGATGCTAACCAAGGTTCCATCCCATTTCCATTCTCAGACAACATAAGGGGGCGAAAGAACAGTTTATTACAGTTGACAACTCTACAGCCATTACGATGTTATGCTGTGCTGTGCAGACTGGCACTTTGAATGACAGGCAATGGGCTTATAAATAGAGGCCAGAAGTTTTGGCTTCAACATCTTACTTCTTCTGGTATATAAATAGTGCCACAAGTCATACTCCAGGGAAGAAATCCAAAATTTTCTGTTCATTGTTGGAATATAATTTGGAAGAAGTCAAGCGCTTGAAAACTAAGCAGGTATTTTGATAAGTTTGAGCCATGAGGAGAAAAGGTTTCCTGATGTGACTGCTTAACGCTGAGAAAATGTGAGCAGACTAGCAGAGACTGCAAAATGCTTTGAAATAAGCAACTGAATAATAAGCGGATAAGGAACTAAGGAGACGAAAGAGAAGAAAAAACGAGAATGAGCAGCTGAATAATAAGTGAGGTAAGAATTGAAGAGACCTAAAAGACAGAGAGAGAGAACATACAAATAGAGAAGAGTTTGTGAACTAGAGAGCACAGGAGGAGGAGTGAGATGTGTTTTCTCAGTGTTAAGAGTCCACCAGACTGAAAAAAATGCACTGCCAAAATTTCAAGCCAGGGTACCCAGAATTTATTATCTAAACTTAAATGTCAACTCTGAAGCCACTGGCCTGATTTCAAAAGCAGTATGGGCATCACTGACCCATGTTGATTCAGCACTGCAGACACCCACCAGCATAGTCTTAGAGGCTGTAACTTGAGCTGGGATAGTCACATTATTTTTTTGCAGTACTTAAACTTACAGCTTTATTCATCCAACTGCTGTGTCCTCTGTTGCAGTACAGTAGTAGTAAAAATTCCATAATCTGTGCCATTGATTGTATAAGTAATTAACATCCTGATTTTAAGAATATTAACAACTTGATGTATTTATTTCTTCTTTTTTTGTTTCTTCTATAAGTAAGTTATAACTAATTTTTTCTATTAAAGAAAATAAGGTGGCAAATCTAAATTCTTTTCCAGGATACAAAAAGGCAGGTAATGTTTGAGGTGCTTATTAGTACATTGCTTGTACTTCCTTATGAACTGTAGAGCTCTCAATTTCGTGTTTTACTATCCTTTCCAAACTGCTTCAAGATGGATATATTTAATCCTTGTATCAGGCACTATTGTGTCATAACCAACACATTGGCAGTCTTTAAACAAGAGATAAACTTTGAGATCTTCAGTCAAATAACTGTAGTTTCTAAAGCTTTAAATCTCATCAGTGAAAATCATCTTTTCTTGCATAAAAATTATCTTTTGTATAAAAGGTAGAGATTTACTAGACTTACTTGGTCATGTGGCATTCTCACACTTGGTATAGAGGCAGATGTTCATCATCCTGCAGGAAGATTCACGTGTGAGAGAGAAGTACACACATTTCCGCAACTAGGACTCTGGGTGAGTGTAGTGAACAAATAGATACGTACATTTGAAAGGTAAGAAAATTATATAATGCAATTTGACCACCCAAAAGCCAACTATTTGGAATTTGAACACAAAGATTGGTGAGCGAATTTTAAAAGGCTTCCTGCTTTAAATGATTTATCCTTTCTTATGACAAAAAACAATCAGACCTCATTTTACAGTATGATATCAGATTAAGAGATTTTTTTCTATTTTTTTAATTGATATTAATCACTACTGATTTAGAACAGTTGAAAGTAACCAGTGCAAGGATCACTAATATTCTTTTCCAGAATAGTAACAGGAAGTGCTTTTGCATATGCATACTCTTTGAAGTTGTTGGTTGTACTCAGGTAGCTAGAACACTAAGAAATACGTTTAGTCACTGTACAAACGTTCCTACAGGAGGAAGACAATTATTTTAGGAAAATTTTATTCAGTTCTTCAGTCAGAAATATAAGACAATATTGATAGAGCTTTTGCCAGACAACTTTGGTTTCCCACATGTGTACTTTCTACAGTTACAAACATGCCAGAAGAAATAAAAGACAGATATAAGTGGCAGGAAGCCAGACAGGATCGAAGCTGCAAAAAGTTGTAGGAAGAAGTGCCAGGATGAAGCAGCTGTAATGAGAGCACTACTTCCCTTGGTCCACGAAGATCCTTAGTCATTCAAAACCAAACATCGTTTTCCCTTGGTTCTTCCTTATTATTGCATGCATACATGCATATGCAATGGTTAGCGCAAAGCTAGTGCAGAGCCCATTTCCTCCCAGTCTAATCCTTAATTGCAGGTAATGAGTAATATAAAATAATGTGTATGCAAAAGTAGGAAACATCTTTATCTTCTCAATTTTTCAGTTTTTATTGAAAGCAAGATTGAAGTTGAATGTGCCTTACAGCACATCTTCATCTTCAGTGCCTTCTCTTTCTTTGAGGAGCAGCTTCTATGTAGCGAAGTTTTTGCTAGCCTGGAATGTACTCAGGCAACAAAAGCTTGAAAGAAACACTTCTGTACTTCAGTAAAGCTTTTGATGTGCTGTCACCTGGGAAAGTAGGTGGACTGAAATGAGGACCAAACAGAGGAATATTAATGTACCTGAATAACTGCTTCAAGAGCATATGACAAGATGCACACGGTGAATGGAAGTTAGCAAACTGGAGGAGTTCCATAAGGATCTGTGTTGTAGTGCTCCAAAGAAGCGAAAAATAATAATACCATTTGGTGATGAAATTCCCAGGGAGGGGATAAATAAACACATAAAACAAGTTGAAATGCCTGATTAGGATATTGCATACGAAAAAATAACACTGTAGTGTCCACACAATGGGGCTATTGACACAGTGTGCCAAAGGAGATACAGCACAGTACTCATCTTCTTGCACATCTCCCTGCTGTTTGCTTTCAATGAGATGCTAAAGTAGTTTAATTTTTTTTTCTAATGAGGAAGAAAATTTACTCTGAATGTACATTTTTATGTGTAAAACTAGAAACATGCTACATAAAAGGCCTCACATTACAGTGTTTCTAGCTGAGTTTTAGTTCTCAAGTAACATCTGACAGTATGAAATATTCTAAAATCCAGTTAAAGTATATGTGTCTGCCCAGATTAAACAGTCCTAAATGTAATTCTCTATCTTACTCTTAAATTGTAGTTGAAAGTCAAGATGCTGTTAAGTAGTGACTAGCTGGATTTTTTTCAAAAATTATCTTCTATTAGGTTCCATTACAAGGCCTAATGCTCTGGTGTAGAGGTGCTTCAAGGTTTTCCCACTTCTTGATTTATTCCAGAAGGGGTTTTCCTACTCCATACCATTCCCTCTGCTGAATGGAACAGCTTTGGTAGTTCCGGTGTCTGTGCAGAGGGGTCAGCAAGCGAACAGCCTGTCCTGTCAGACTGCATCTCTGCTCTGCTGCTGCTAGAAGATATTCCTCTCAGGTCAATGTTTTACCTAAGGAGGCCTACATAAAAAGAACTATTACCTGTTGTGTTAATATTAATGAGTGGTTATTAAGCAGTGACTGCTTGGGCAACACATCCTTGTTTCAGTTTTTTTCCATTGTAGTTGCGGTTAACATTGCTTATCTGCTAGTGCAGTGCTCTCTCACCTTTCAGGATTGAATTTGTTGTGCCTATTAAGCATCCCTTGATACAGTTTTGTGTGTCATAAAGGCCCTTGAAACTGAATTTGATGTACTTGAGAATAATCTTGATTCTTTCAACCCCCTTGTGTGCAATTTGAGGAAACAATGGTATCTGTTAGAAATTTAGAGGAGAAAAGCAGTGGATTTACAGTCCCTGGGAGAAGGTTGTAAACTCTTACTGGGGTGCTTATAAAAGGACATTATCACATTTGAAAAGCAGAGGCAGTGTAAAACAACCCTCAGAGCTGTAACCTTCAGAGTTTTTTTTTTTTTCTCCTTGAGGAAACCAGTTTTCTGTAACCCTCATATTTTTATGCAAGAAACTGTGTTTTTCTCTCTTGTTTTATTTTATAAATGTTTGTTTCAGACATGGTAGTGGTGAAGAAAAGCAATCACCAGTAGCTTTGCAAATAGTAATTTTTACCCTGAACTGATTGAAATTCAGTGATATCAAAAGTTTTTGATAGATATAGAGAGAGAACTAAAAAGACTTAACGGCCTATGAATGCTTTATAGCTTCAGGCTAGGCTAGTTCAATGTGTGTGAGCCTCAGTTAAGTGTGCTCTGCCTGAAAGCCAGCATAATTGCACTGTATAGCCTGCTGTAAGGGAAATTTCCAGTCTCAAGCTAGGTTTTGCTGGACTTGCTTCAATGTTACAAAAAAAAAAAAAAAAAAAAAAAAAAAAATGAAATCACTGTACTTCCCACTTTCTTTGTGTGATATTAGAAGAAAAAGTAAAGAGTAAAACATAAAGACTGAGCCATCCAGTGATGTGGATTGATTGAGCTGTCAGTTCTGGCAGTGAGGCACAGAGCAGGTAGGAGGAGGGAGAAGGGGGTCAGTTGTGGTATATCACTGCTCTAGCAATAGTGGGATCTGCAAACAATGGTGAGAATCTGGAACTATTCATATGAATGAAACATCAGTTACCTGTGTACATATCTTTTTCTGAATATCAGTAGCAATTTCTCTCCCTCTTGTTTGGGTGCCTTAAGCACCCACTTTTAAGCATTCATCGCATCATTGCTATGAAGTAGTTTATGCTCTATTCCTGAAAGATATCAGAAAGATGGTATTTCAAGATAATGCTCTGGATAGTCAGGAGATTCCTCCCTGTGATAAAAGTAAGGAAGAGAGGAAAACAGTTGTAGCTTCAAAAACAGTAGCAACTTGTGCAGCTGCCTGTGATTACAGTTTAGAATTCAAAAAGTATTCTATGAAAAAGTTAAAATAAAAAAAAAGTGTTTTCCCTGATCTATGCTGTCACACAGTTGTAAATAACCTAAAATGCACAGAGAATCATCAATTGAATGCCAATATTTGCTAGTAAAAAGTTAACCTCCATTTTGTTCACTGCTATACAGACAATTAAGAAAGGGTATCTGCCCAGACAATTCACTGTTTGCATGTTATGGCATCATTAATTTATTTGACTAAATCAGTTAACATGAAAACATAGATATGTCTCATTACTATCTGTCTGTCACGTTTAGGAAGTATCCTAAGATGTGAAAATTGTATGCATAAGCCCAAAAATGTTGTCTTCAGACCAGTAGTTAAAATATTTCATCAGTTCTAATGGTCTAATGCTGAAATTCCAGCTGTGTAAAAAACTTGTATCACTTTGTATCTGTGGCTTGAAAGAGCTGAAAATATATATATATATATATATATATATAATATATTCAAAAAATAATAGACTTTCCCTGAGGAAGCCATTAGGTATCTTTCTTCTATGTGGTTTTCCCCAAGTGCTTCATTTCTTTATAATCTTCAGTTCTGTAAAAATTAACATTGTCTGTTAGTTTAATTTTTAGCAGATAAGAGGTGGTTCTTTTATAAACCGCTTAAATGAAACTCATCCAAATGTAACTGAAAACATTATATCTTGGAAACACCTGAAGTTAACAACTTGTTCTCTACCTGAAATGAAATGTCCTTTATAGACTCACCACTCTGTATATTCTTCAGTCAAATCTGATTGCAAATATAGTCTTAGGAGCAAAGAAGGTATAAATATTTGAATAGTAATAAATGTGTTGAAATTAATATTGAGATTAACCCTTTGATAGAAAAATGGTTTAGTGTGTTAGATTTATGAAATAATTCTTTTTCAAGGAAATTGGCCCCTTTTCACTTTGAATTGTTTGCGTAATTTTTTTTTTGTCATATAACTCCACCAGTTTTTTGTTGCTTTCTAATGATATGCTACCATGTCTGCACATTTCATTTTACTCACAAATGAAGAACTTGTTTGACACTTACAAAAACAAGACGACTGAGATGTCCCGTAGAATTTTATTTAAGGTACTTTAGCTAGTTCTTTTTCTTTCAGCCTGTGCATGTTGAGAACTTTAGGGGGACTTATACTAAATATAAGTAAATCCTGAGAGAACTCTTGCATGTGTTGACGTTTTCTCAATCTTCAACCTTCCAAAGATGTATTAACTGCAATTTGTAGATGCTATTGCTCAGATGTGTGCAGGAGTGTTTCTGACAGAAGTACATCTTGGTCTCATCAGTCAAAAAAATTTTTTGAATCTTCCAGGTACTATGCTTCCAAATAGAAACACATTTAGAGCAAAAAGGTCCAACCTGAAATCAGGTAGATGCAAATTTACGCAGCTGCTTTTGTATTGTCAGGCTTGTGTGGCACTGCCTAAAGAATAATACAGGTAATCCAGATCAGACTTCTGAATTTTACCAAGTAGAAGTATCTGAATGAATGAAAGGTTTCTGTGAACATCAGTTTGTTTTTGTTGTTGTTGGTGGTGGTGGTGGTTTTTTTTTTTTTGATTCTGGCAATTAACTAAACTGAGGACTGGTTGATACCACTTCTGCAGTAAAAGAGGTTTTCATGTACAGTGTTCTTATTCAGAGAAAGAAAGAATCCACTTCCAGACAGCCATGGACATTATCAGGGCAAGTGAGAGTTCAGAGATAGTATCACATCTCTACTTGTGATATGGTGATATAGCTTAGGTCACTTTAGTTGCTGCTCTAAGACCAGGGCTGGCCTTGCCTTTTCCTGTATGCACACAAAGCTAGCTCAGGAGAAAATGTTTACTCTTCTTTCTTCATCTGTGACATCTTCTGTAGCAAGGAGTCTGTAATATTGTCCATGGTATTTTTATCAGCTCAGAGCTTTTCAAACTGTAGGACTCTGTAGTCTGAGTCCTTTGGATTTCATGTTTACAAAAGCTACTCAAAATAAAAACAGGTTATGTAATCTTCCTGTCCTTCAGTAGTAGAAGCCACAACATAGTCTTAAGATCCTACTGATTTTGAGATCGCTTTTACCTAGGATACTAGCTACACAATAACTTTCTTTGATGTGTTAGCATGAGCAATTCCATAAGAACTGGATCTGACCTCATTGTAATTTTCAAATACTTGAAATTAAGAAGGTTTACATTGTGCCTTTAATTTATGACTCTCGATCTTTTATTTCTGCACTGTTCTTTTAATTAAAGATCTGGATCTTTCATAGAAGTGGTGTGTAGCCAGTATATGAAAAAACTACATGAGTGTCTTCTGGTGGTAAGACTGGTCTGGAAATAGGCATCTTGACCCATTCCCCTAACCTGCAGTATTTCCCACATTTAAAGGAGATGTTTGAATATAGCTCTTTGTTACAGTTGAAAACAGACAGGTAGGTACAGTATAGAGGAAAGCAGTCAAAATTCTTCCATGTGTTTTAATTTATGGCTTTTTTATTTCAAAAGCTGAACTAATTATAACCTATGCTACTTTTGTATGCATTTGTCATATATGTGATAAGTATTGGTACGCTAATTTTCTCAGTAGAAATGTGGCTAGCCTGGAATAATGGCTCTTTATTAACATTCTGGTGAAAGGGTACGGTTTTGCTCAGCTGCTCTTCTCATCTTGTGGCTTTGCACCCGTTTGAAGGTACAGTCCGTACCTTTAGCAGGTATGGCCAAGGCAAACACACTAGGACACACTAGGTCCTCAATACCAGTGTCCTTGCAGTGACAGGTCTTTCACGTATCACCTCATAAGCTAGGTGAGCCTCCTTGCATCTGAGTGCAGCTACCATTGTCAGGACCTTTCCTACTAAAAATTGTGTAGATTGTAAAACATATCTTCTATGTTTTTAACCTTTAATTGAGTGTATTTTTCTTGACACCTATAGACCCATAAAAAAGTGAACAAGAACTGAAGTTGCCCTCTCCTGGGAAAAAAATAAGGTTCTATCCACAATCTCCAAAATTCTGCTCTTGTTTTTGTAATCTGAAGAAAATATAGGATATTTCTTCCTTACTGCTCAATTCTTTGATATACTTCACAAATATCTTAATATACGTCATGACATACCTTGACTCCCCTGGGATATTCTGGTTAAGACTGAACTTCTTTGATCCTTTCAGCTGTCCAAAATGAGTCTTTTCTACCACCTTGTCTGTAGCTTCTTCCAGTGTGAAGTGTCAGTTTTTCTGACTTCTGGATGATTATTTTAAATGTTTTTTCTTCTTTTATTCAGTTATTCACATCACCACTATATTATATCCCTCCAGGAAACACCTCATGCTTTGGGCACAGTGCTTCGCATGTGAATTAGACTATTCTGTTCAGTATGAATTTTTGTAATGTGTTTATTACCTCAGGATCTGGGCATCTCCCATTAGTGTATGAAGTAACCAAACCTATCACAGTTTGAGGTTTTTTTTGTGTGTGTTTTTTTAATCTTCTCCTTAGACTTGCAGTGAAGTATTTTCCTTTGGTATGGGTCTCTGTTATTTTTTACATGTGAGATGTATGTATTTGTGCTAGAGAGAGGAAGATAAAAGAACTGTGTTTTGCACTTGTAGCAAAAGTGTTGAGTTCTTGGTTCCCAGGGATATTCATCCCAAAGAGAATCTCCAGACAAATAGGTGTTGTCTAGTTTCCACAAAGGCAGAATTGTGATTTTTTATTATTTTTTTTTAGTAAAAATCTAATAATACTGCTGCAGATACAGAAATACATCATTCAGCTGCTCAAACAGTGTTTTAACCATGAAATTCATGGTATTTTACTGATGAAACTTGAGGAAAAACAAACAAACAAAACAACAACAAAAAACCTCTAACTTGCAATCTGACAGAACATCTAAAACATTTCATGGAATGTCAAATTTAATTCCTATATTAGATAATGCAGCAAACAATATTGTTCAGAAACAGGTCGGGTAAGCTTTATTTCTTAATAAATATTTCTCATTTCTTGTCTTCTGTAAGAAACTGTTAGTAATGGTTATCTTTTGCAAATGCAATTTTGTACATAGCTCACCATTTCTTTGCTTTTGTGTTATCTTCAGATGTACAGTATTGGCATCATCACTGTCACATATACTTATTGTCAAATGCGACATAATGAAATATCAATAATGAAAACAGATGAAAACTAGAAACTAAAGTGAATATATTTTCTTTTTTCATGAAAATGATACATTATTTGTTTTACAGAATTTTCAGATGAAATGTTATGGGGAACTAATCCATTCATAGCTCTCAGAGAATTGAGTCAGAACGGTGTGCATTTTTGTATCTGATAAGGAATGTTGATAGTATCGTCTCTCTCCATCTCCTGAATAGTGAACGCTGAGGCTCTTCCTGCTCAGAAAGGCTTATTACAGTTAGATTGGCTTCTAAACCAAGCTAATACAGGTCACAAAGTGTGGAAAATTGGCAGTTGCTCTAACTGATGAAAAAAATAATTGCAGTGCAAGGCAGAAGAATTTCTAAACTAATTTGTCCTTAGCAGAAAATAGGTATTATCAAATACAGAGAAACCTGTTAAAGTAACCTTGAATTTTTGCCTTGAAGCCAAAAATCCCTGGAATTTTCAGTCATGGTAATGGCTGCATCAGAACAGCTGCATAATGGAACTCCAACATCTAAAAAAGTTTCTTCTGTATCCCCCACTTAATTCAGATGTGTTACTTTTCCAAGAAGGAAGCCCATATAGCTAGGGCTTGCTTTTGCACCCTTCAGAACAGTGCTCTCAAGACCTTTTTAATGCTCTGTGGGGCAGATTTAGCACAGTATATCTGAAATAGGGTTGGAAAAATTAACTTTAGAAACTCAGAATCCGGCCACTTTAATTTTGTAAGAGCTAATATTGACATATCCGCATTAATTATGAGTATATTCAAGAAATTAAAATAATCAGGTCATTTCAAATATGTTTCTCAAGTTGTCGCATGTAGTCAAGGAAATATGCCAATTGCTAACTGGACGAGATATACAAGCAGTAGTAAGAAATAGTGATAGGAGATTGTGAATCAATTCTTACTGCTTCACACCATGAAGACCAGAGACTGTTGATGGGAAAGTGAACGTGAACAGAGTCAGAAAGGGTTAAAAAAACATATTGCCACCAGGTAGAAGTATTGTAATCTGAGGAGCAAACTTCCTTGGTTTCTTTCATCCCTGTAATTTTCAGTGACCCAATAGGAATTGTAAATAGGTAGACAACTGCTAGGCAGCAAAATCTAATTGAGCATTCTTCACCAATTCTAGCAATAATGCCTTTTAAAATGCCTGCAGATTGTTTCATCACAAACTTCACTATAATTTCCCTTCTACGAGACATAGCATTTTGCTGTAGGAGAAGAAATACTTTCAAAAACTGAGGTAAATATCTGATGCCGCTTACGGATACACCCTGAAGCAGAACATAATATTTGCATAAGAAATGACTGACT
This sequence comes from Nettapus auritus, assembly GCA_011076525.1. Classification (NCBI taxonomy): domain Eukaryota; kingdom Metazoa; phylum Chordata; class Aves; order Anseriformes; family Anatidae; genus Nettapus; species Nettapus auritus. The sequence goes on along the minus strand of CM021772.1, from coordinate 4,337,507 downwards.
TATCACATAAATTTTCCTGTGTAATTTGCTAGCTTGCCTCCAAGGGGCATGTAAACCTGAAAGAGGGAGAAGTCAAATGTAAAAGAGGCATTTCAGCTTCAAAAGAACAGTCTTATCTGAGGGGTGAGTATGTTGTATTCTGATAGGAAGGGGAATGTCTCTCTGAGATACATGGAGAATTTTTCAGGCAACTTGTGAGACTTAGTTGAGATATTAAAGATGTATTCCCTGCATGTTATGCTGAAAAAGTAGGGTCTCTTTATATGCACTTATGCTTCTTAGAAATAGAATTACAATACCAAGGATATTAAGGAAGACAAAAGTATTTCTGTAAAGCCAAATTGCTGAGAGCACAATGGTTTATCAGAATAATGTATCACATTTTAACATAGTGTAAAAAGCTATTTTTAAAGCAGAAAGAACTGATATACATGAGGTAAAAATGTGGATTAACTACCCAGTCATCCAAATCTTTCAAGATGCAAACAGTAAAAGATTAAACAAAAAATGGTGACTGGCTGATGTTGAGCATGCACACAAATTGATTACTTGAAGCTGAAAATACAACTATAAATTAATGCCAGCAATGAAAGAAAAGTGTAAAAGGGATGGGCTGGTAGAGCATGATACCAAACATCACTGCTTTAAACATGTATTTTCTAAACACTGCTGGTTGGTGACCAGGAAAATTGGAAAATATCTAAGTATCTTTCCACACAGTATATTTTATTAATCACAGTGGGGTTTTTTTGTTTGTTTGTTTGTTTTTTTGAGAGGAATATAGCTGTGTGCCATTGGTGAATGGTAAATGTGATGGCTCTCCTGCTTTTTACTGTCGGGTTTTGGTATGTGTAAGTTGCTGTACATTTAAAATCACTGAAAAAAGGACATTAAATTCAATGGGAAGCAGATCAGATTCTTGTCCATTTACTATCAGAGACATTTTTATCATTGATTCTCATCTGCTTCTTTCGGTCAATAAACTAACACACAGTGCTATCTGAAATATCCCTCTGCTGAGGTCAAGCGTCTTCAACATGTCATCAAGTTCATGACATGAATGGCTCAGAGATGTTTTCTGGAGAAGGGCAATGATCAGCTGGAAAGTGATTGAACATTGAGGTTACAAAACACAGAGTTTTTTGTTTTTTTTTTTTATGAATTAATTTTACAATTGTAATTTATTAAATTCAGTGAAGCAAAACCAGGCTGCATCATTGATCCATTTCCCACGTGCAGCATGCTTATTTGAACAATTGAAAACAAGGAAGATGCTATTTCTATAGGATTGCCTGTAGTCATGCACTGGAGAAAACTTATTCAACTATCAGCATCTATCTTGTGGCTATGATCTATTTGTAAAAGGCAGATTGTGTTTTATACTTTTGTTGGTGTTTGTGCAGAATGTGTGAAAGTTCAGACTCTGAATGATCTCAGTGATCCCAGTGGGTCTGCCACAGCAACAAAGAAAGAAAATGTAGCTGTTGAAGTATCTTCAAATTGGTATTGTCTTTGTGGCTTATTAAAGTCTGGGTTTGTGCAGTTGTGCTGAAACCACAGTGCTCAGTAAAGAGAGGTTCTGTTGGAAAACTGGACAGTCTTTCTGGCCAGGCTTTTGAGAACCATGCTGTGCTGGTCTCTGCTGGAAGCTGTATTTTGCATATCTTACAATAGCAGCATTTTCTGTCAATGCCAGAATTGTTGTAGTCAGTCATCATTCACAGAAATATACATTTTTTGTAATGCCAAGTGGTAGAAAGACAATAACACCTGATTCTCTGCAACCCAGGACACATGCGTATCCTAAGCATATGGAAATATCTATGACTGCAGATGGCCATCTCCAGCTCCTTTTAAAGTAAGCATTTGATCATTCGCACATCAGAAGGCATCCTGCTAGTCTGTAATGCTGCAGTACGGTACAATATAATATTCTTTGTCATTAAGTTGACCATGATATCTCAGTACTACCGATACGTTCAGAGACAAAATGACCTACCAAAGGACTAAGAGCAGACTCCACCTTATTAAGAATAGGGATTAAATGATAAACAATAGCATTATCGAAATAAATGTGAGGGAATTGGCTGAAGGTTAAGAAATACTTCACTGATTTAGCAATCACAGTTACATAAGTCACAAATTCAGCTCTTGGAGAGGTTGAAGTGAAATAAGAGCACACTATTGCAGATGTCAGCTAACGTGTTGCTCTGGGGACGAAGAAGAATATCTAAAAACTCTGAAGCAGCAGTGCTATTCATATTAAGGTTAAGACTATGGTTCCAGCGTGGCCAAAATGGACTCAGTCTGAAAGAGCGTTGTTGCTCCAAGCAGAATATAAGAGCAGAGATTACAAAGTCAGAGCTGCAAAGATCACAGTGGTGTTGCTGCCATGTATGTATACTTTCTAGTATCAAAGCAGACCTCACATCTGGCTGCTGTGCCAAACGGTTTTTTTGCCTTTTTTTTTTTTTTTTTTTTTTCCTTTGCTGCAGTGAGTGGTAGCGTTGCTCATGTAAGAGAGAGGTCTAACAGCTTTGTAGAGCCCAGTGCTTTCACACATTAGGACAGTCCTCTGTCTGACTGTTGTGGACAGTCTGCTTTACTGTGTTCAGGCAACGCAAAGAAACCAGATCATGGAGACACACACACACACACACACACACACACACAGCTGGCTTTCTGAATGTCTGCCTGTTCTCTCCCAGTAGTTTTTTCTCCAAAACTCAATCTGTACTGACAACTGGTAACACAAAGCCAGGTTCTGAAAAGTATTCTGTTGGCTAACATGCAGATAAATAGGCAGAGGCACCTCCTGGCATGCCTAGGCACAAACTCTTATGGAAGCTTTGTCAGAAATAAGCTTTTGATTGTGTTCTGTCAAGAATTCCTTCAAAGTAAGAAATAAAGCTTGAGAGGAGCTGTAAATAATGTCATAAAGAAAAGAGATCAGCTGGTTTTCTCACAGAGCAGTGCTGTTAGCCAAGCTGTCATTGGCACAGCTATGGGCTGTATCCATCAGCTGCTTTATCCTGGAAGATTGCTTTAGTATTGACTGTTCATCTTTTCAACATCTGCTTCTTTCAGTCTTGTCTCATCACCTCTTTTGCTCTCATAATTTCACCATGAAAGGATTATTGTAGGTGAAAATCTTTTAAACATATCCCATTCAGATTCAGTTGAAACTCGTGATTTAAGCCTTTACTTAAAGCCTTTATATTATTATCACCTCTATACTGATCACTGCCAGGACCAGGTATGCAATAAAAACTATGCACTAGCAGAATAATTCATAATGTTGTAGTCCCAGTGAAGGCAGCAGGGATGGTGCAGATCATAAACCAGTTCCCCTTCTGTAAGCTTAGTGATTGAACTACTGGTCCCTTCCATTCGAAGTAGCTGAGTAGCTGAATCAGAGCTTTTTCTTTTTGCCTTTTTTTGTTTTGTTTTGTTTTGTTTTTTGTTTTGTTTCTTCTCAGAATTACATTGAGCACCCAGGATTTGTGCTGACTTTACCTGGAGCTATGGTACTCAGCAACCTTGGAAGTCTAGTCCCTGAAACCTGCTATAAAGAGCCATTCATGCAAAGTAATTTTGAGTTCAGATGTGTTACCTAGTCCAGTAGAGACTTGTTCATGTTGGTGAAGTATCCTGAAAAGAAATGGTTGTTTGCTCACACTCAACATCCAGATATTCACTCAAAACTACTGAAAATTTTGAATTGTGGAAGTCAGTCTGGCTATGTTACAAGGTTGTGTGTGAGTTCTCCTGTGGATACAAGAAGTTTCCCAAAGTGATGTTGCTGTATTTCTGTAGCAAATGGAAGAACACCAGTAGTAAGCAAACTAAAACTGCAACAGGCTTTCATCCTTTGTGTCTCAGTACCAGATGCCTATGAGTTTGGCACAGATTTCCAGATTTAGCTGGTATACAGATTATTTCTTTACTGTGTCCCCTTAAATTGATTAATAACATCTTGGACATTAGTATACTGTTTTTCTGCCTTTAGGCATTTAATGATTTATCATTTAATGGCAAAAAGTTGCTGTGAATATTTGGTACGTGATGTTTGACACAGCAGTAGAGCTCAGATTGCAACTCTTTGCTTAAATGAAAAGTTTTTATTGTTTGTTTCTGTGCTTCCTGGCTGCGTTTACTCAGACTGTGCTAGTTGGGCTGAAAAAGCAAGGACATTAGTGGGCTTTCCTGTGCCCATTAAGGAGAGGTGTCAGGAAAAAAAAAAAAAATATATATATATATGTAGAATTTCTAGTTTTTAGTTCTCAAAGTCAGTGCTGTCTAAAGAACTGGTCAAAGTAGAGAGTCAGTGAGATTCAGCAGGAAGACTTGCTGGTTTTGTGCAAAGCTAAATTTTATCACTTTCATCTAGAAAGAGAACCGTTCTTCCTGATGTGTTCACAGTCTTGTACATCATCTTCTGTGCCAGAGCTGCAAAACAGAGGGTGGGTACCACACTCGATCTGCCTGTATAGCATCATGCTTCATGTTTCCTGACTTTATTAATCTGTACTTTCCTCTAGTTTACGTCCTGGCTCCAAATTATCATGACACTGAGGAAATCTAGAAATAGACTTTTTTCAGTCCAATTAATAATCTTTGCAGATTATTCAAATGCCTTCTGCACACTCTTGCAAAGCTTTTCAATATATATTTTTCTTCATTAAAATATTTATTTCTTTCCCCTGACAAGAAAAAAAATAAAATAAAAATCTATCCAAGGTCTTTTCTGTCAGTAGTTTTTTTCTTTTTGGAAATGTGTTTATTTGAAAGGATTTGCATTATTTCAAGTCATCTCAGCATTCTCCACAAATTATTAACAGCAAATCCTTTCCTAGCTAGACAACACTAACTCAGCAATACTTGTTAGAGCAGAAGTATGCTTCTTTGTGTTAAAAAAAAAAAAAAAATTAAGTCAGAAAAGCTTTCTTCCTTGGACTCACTGGAAGATCATGTTGATTAATTGAAATGTGCTTATCAGAACATCTGCCCTTGACAACTGGGCTGCAAGTGTAGCCATCTTCATGCAGCGATTACAGCTGGATATGCTAGTGCCAGCTACTCCACTGCCCAATAACATTTTTTTGTAATCTAACCACGTTATTCTTGGGTTATTTCTAACTGCATTGTGGTCACTGTTTTGCCTACATAGGTTGAGAGGTCGTTGTCTACTTGAAACATTACGAAGTATTGGCTTTCTCTTACAGACCTGCACTTGCCATGCAAGTGGAAGTGCTTATAAATTGTAGTATCCCGAAAATACATGGTTTTTGATCCAGATCAGGAAAGTCGAATTATAAAGAACTAATTCTGGAAGAAGCTTTCAGAGCTACATTTCCTTTTAGTTATTCTAAACTGATCTGCCTGTTCATAGTGTCCATATGGTGTTGGCTCATGATTGTTCTGTGATCCACTACAAATCATCCAGATAATTATCTTCTACCTTAGTATCTAGAATGGTCTACTGTAGCTAAAGGTGGCAGAAAACGTTCTGGTGGCTGTATGCAACATGACAAGGGAACAGGAATGTTAGGAACGTAGGTGTACAGAGCTATGTGGGGTATGGATTAGTCAGTTCAGTCCTCCAGTAAGGCAGAGAGCATTTCAAAGTTCAGTTCTATCATGTAGGAACAGATAGGAACCACCCATATCCACTGTGTAATTACCAGCAAACAAAACTGTGATCTACGTAAAGGCAAGTCCTAAAAAGTTTCAGAAAATGCTTGCACCCCACCTTTACCGTTACTTTTGCTTACGTCATTCAAGATCTCCTGTTTCCATTATTCTCTTGATATTTGTGTACCTCTGGTGAGTATAGCAGTCCAAAAGTGATATATCATGGAAATTAAAAATGAATTTTCTAGTAGGAATTACATCCTGTCCGTGGCTATCAAAACAGTGTATTGATTCTTATGCAGGCATCAAAGGTATTTATCTGATTACATGATCAAGAAAGCCTTTATGAAGAGTTGTCACAGATATTTGCTAATGATATAAGGCAGTAAAGCTTTCTAATACTCATGATGGCCTAACACAAGACAGATATTTTTCCTCCCATTTATCGTGTATCTGACCATTATTTAAAGTAATGGAGTGTTGCCGCATACCTGGTGTTCAAAATTTTGCTCAGAAGAATTAAAATAAGTCTGTTACCTGAAGCTGACGTGAAGTGAATCAGATCTGAAGTTATGCCAACTGGAAGTTACAGTTACAGAATTACACCTTTCAAATAGGAGATAAATATTCTAAAGAATTCAGAATTATTTTATCTGAAAAACTATTTTTTTCAATACTTCAGTGCATAACAGCGAACAAATAAATATACAAAGTAGGATCAGGAGAAGCTGTTGTTTACAAGAAATAAAACTAACTACAGTGCAAAAGAGACTGACAAGAGTTGCCATGTAAAAGGTGGATTTAGCATAGATTCACAGCACATATTCCAGTAATATAATGAAATGAATGTATTTTTAGCCAGCCTGCATCACCTCTTGAATCTTTCTTTTTGACCTAATACTGAGATAGAGAGCTTTAATTAAAATGGTTTATTGTAAGTGAGTCCAAGCACAGGGACTGAAAGATTAGGAAGCAGCAGGCAAGCAAAGAAGATCATAATAACCAGAGAGAGCTGCTTCGGTTTCTGAGAGGAAAAAAAAAAAAAAAAAAAAAAAAGTATTGTGGCTACCCAGCTCAATTCTCCTGTAGCAACTTTCCACTGAATAAGTGACCCTGTGTGTAACGGGAGTTACACTGTAAAAGGGTACTCACCTGAAACAGGAGTTTGCTCTTAATTGGAGGATGGATAGCAGAGACAGTCTTTGGCAAAGATTTAATTACTTGGACATTTTCTGGTTTCAGAACTGTAATAAAAGGAGGGAAAGAAAAAGAAAGGATTATCTGAAAGTAAAAAATAATAATAATAATAATAAAAGAAAAATCATGCATATGGATTTTAAGAAAGGGCTTTCCCGTTTTTGAAAGTGGAGTGGGATGATAAAACAAAGCAGATTTATAAATTCAGATCTGAATTTATAATTTTGTACTGTGAAAGCCAAGCTAGATTTCAGAACACAAAAATAAACCATGCCCATCTGTGGAATAAGCACTAATAAAACAAAGGTTCAGTGTTTTAAGAAAGATAGAAGTTTTAATTCTTGTTCATATGCTCTGCTAAAATGTCTAGTACGTTAAGAACTATGCAGTAGTCATGAGAAATAGTGGTCTTTGCCCTCCCCAAGTGTGTAAGGAAGAATGGTAATCAGAATATGGCAGTTTTGCTTTCTGTTTGTCCCAGAGCTTATCCAGAAATGTTAGACAAATCCTATCTAAAAAGGATAAAAATTCTACTATTTTTTTGGTTTGTTTGTTTTTAATGAGTGCAAACAATATGGCTTGGGTATCTACTTTGAATCTATTAAGACATATACAGAAATGACGGGTTACTTTGCATTCATTTTATGATTATTGTTACTATTTTTCGGTATTTTTTTTCTAAAAGTCTCAAAGCACACACTCTACAGCCTTTTCACCTTTATCACTGATGCAGTGGTCTCTTGCTAATCTAAGCAGAGACTGTTAGGGAGAGTCTGTCCCTTGCAGAAAATCCTGGAGGAAATCTGAGTCATCTGGGTCAAAACATAGCCAGAGACCTCAGTGTTTACAGTTTGAAATCTCCAGACAAATTTAGAGAAAAATGACGATTTTTCTGAAGGCAATACACATAACCTTTACTTGCTGTTTTTTGAAGGAATCAAGTGTCATTTTTGTGCATGTCTGAGTCTTACACCGTTTTCCATTTCTGGATATTTTTATCAGAGTATTTGTATACTCTCTTCACTTTTGGGCGGTCCTAGATAAAATGATTTTGTCTGCCAACGCTACTAATTTAACCTCATTCTTAACTGTAGTTTATTCTCTTTGAAATCAATGCAAAATTTGTCCTTGGGATTATCTTGGATGCAAAGCAGGAATATGGGTACGATTAGCACACCTTCCCGGGGCTGGTGCTGCACAGAGAGGTTATCCAACAACAGCTCCCATCTTCACCTGGACAGTTTCTCCTCAGCCTTGCTGAGCTGTCAACATGGCAAGGAGCTTTGTAGGTCACAGGGCAAATGCTGCTTTGAAGCAGCCCTCTGCTGCCCAAGAGATGGGCAGCTGTTCAAGAAAGTGTTCTGTTACTTTTCCTCTCAAGCAGGATTAGTTTCAAACTGAAAAAGTTTCTTCTGTAGGTGATGTGGCTGCTCTTAATGTGACACTGCAAACGTACTGCTACGTTACATAAGCAATGCAGATGCATAAAATAGTGTGTCAGTAAAGCCTTTATGCTTTTAAACAACCTAGAATGCAAATGGATCTAAACCTTGCTAGTTTCCTAGCACTTCTATAGGTAAAGACTCCATAAATTAGCTTTTGCTGCGTTATAATGATATTCTGTTGCTTTCCTTCTGTATATTATACACAGTTATGGCACATTAATTCTGGATTAGACTGGTAGTGAATGTTAGCTGTGCTGACTTTCTTGAAAATACTGTTTTCTGGCATCTTCAGGAAGAGTAACATCACATTATCATGATGATCCGGAGGGATGGGAGTCAAGCTCTACATATTACTACAGTGTATAAACATTGTCATTTATCCATGCAAACGTAGTCGTTACAGGACTCCTCAGCACCAGAATTTCATTTTTATTTGAAAATAGCTTCCCAAACGTCAACAGTAATTTCTTTTTCATGTAAGGCAAGATGTGCAGAGGCACCTTTGCTCATGTCTGCTATTATGTACTCAGTGCAAAAGCATACAATTTTCTTGTCAATGTGACTACTAGAAATGGTTAATGAGGTTGTGAATGCAATCACAGGCTAGGCTGGTGTTCTACAGTTCTACTAGAAATCCCACTAGTTATTTCCTTCTATTGTTTTTTTGCACGTTATTTTAAGGAGTAAGTGCAAAACATTGCTAACAAAGCTACTGTTGAGAGCTCTCTGAAATGTAACTGTAGCTCACAGTAGCCCATACTTGCCATAATCCATGATTAATACCAGGTGTCATGTAAATCCATGTCCTGCTTTACAACACATTCCAATTTCATATAGGATATCTTCAAGCCTAGACTGAAACCCAAAATGTGACCATAATTTACAGGATTTATAAAATTGGTAGAGAGCTGGCAACAGCCACAGAGCTGACATAACTGCTGCATGAAATCCTGAGATTAAAATATATTGGTTCGAATGCACACAAAGTAATTCAAATAAATCCTACAGTACTGCACAAATTAGTCTGAACCAGACAAAAAAAAAAAATCCTTGCATTGTCATGTCAGAAATGTGATTTATGAAATGTGGGTTATGATCAGGCTATTGAACATGGGGAAGGAGAAATCTTTTGGTGTTTTCATAGGCAAGCCTTCAGTAACACGAAGCATTGAGTAAACTGTTTCGTGGAACTGTTTGCAGCTCAAAGGCTTTGAAAAGTCAGTCAATTTTGCCACATAACCCACAGTGAAGATCAGAGATAACATTCAATCTTTGTGACACTAGAGCTGCTATTTCACATGGAAAGCTAAATTCAGTTATGAGTTTATTACATTAAAGACTGATTTAGATCTACACTTACTTTCTTAGCTGGGGTGGCTATATATTGTTTAATATTTCAGAAATCCTATTTCTTAGGAAAGTGTCCTCAATGTCATATTTAGAAATGTCACTGGGGTTGGAAATCCAAATTAAAGATGTGATGGGATTTACTTCTCATAATAAAAAGCAGGTGTTCATAAATATTCATGATCTCTGTAGCTCTACCTCCAGCCTTCAGGTGTGTCAACACACATGTCAGTGAAACATTTGAACTCTGTAGAATAGGCATCTTAAATACTTTGCATCTGCATTTGATATGTATCTTAATATTTATGATTACCATATTACAGCAGAGGGGCTAAAAACAGGGTAGGTGCTGACAGCATTTCTGGCTTGTCTGCTAATAAATTTTGCTGCCCTCCTTGGGCCTGGAAAGAGCAACCAGTTACTTTATATAGAATGATCTCACAAATTCCTGGAGCTAGCAGCACATGTTACACGCTGCTGGAAAGTGTGAAATCCACACTTTCCAGCGCTAATAACTGTTTGTTTATTTTTAATTTCCTAGTTCATGAAATGCAGCTCCCATTATTGTATAATTTAGACAGTACTTCTGCCTGCTCACTGTTGCCCGCGGTCATCCAGATTTCTAGCCGTCTGGTCTTGCATCGAATGAAAACTCAGGGGGAAATACTTGAGAAGTACCAATGCAGTTAGATGATTCTGCTACTCCTATCTTTGAATCTTTCTTTTCTTTGGACTCTTAACTTGCCAGTTAGAAAAATGAGAGGATATCACGTTATTTAAAAAAGTGCATCAGTTTGATTCCCTAAAAGTGTCTGCTGTTCTTATTTGCTGTTCAGGTTAAAACTCATCTTTTATTCACACTGAACATGATCTGATCATTTTCTTTTTCAGTTAATCTCTTATTCTGTCTTTCCATTAGCTCCTGAGAAAAAAGCAGTAATATACCAATATTCTTTTGGCTTCATGGCAAAATATAGGTATTTTTCCAGGCTTATTCCTTATTATTCATCTAATGGCTGCTTTAAGGTTTATGAGAAAAAGTAATATCTACCATAGGGATAATCTCAAAGATGGTAAGCAGCTTTTGCCAAATGGTTCACTGCAGCCCTGCAATTACCTTATTGCTTTATTTCTCAGAAGGGAAACACTCTTTCCTCAAGCTTTTGCTGTAAAAATTGTGAAACTCTTAAAGAAAAAAAAAAAATCTATTTTGAAAGTCTGTTTTAACATGAAAATTATATGCATTGTAAATGTTTCCTCAGCAATTTACTTGTCATAAATGTCTATTGTACTCAAAACCTCTACAGGGAGTTAGATGTATTTATTCTGTGTGTACTTGGGAATTTGTAAAAAGATACAATGACAATAAAAATAGAAATATTTTGACTAGCAGCAAACTCCCAGATACAGAGATTGGTTTCAGCTCAAATGCAGCTTTGCAAGGTCTGAGTTTAAACCAGACATTATAGCAGGCATTAGGTACGTACTATTGTACTTACAATGAGGAGAGCACCAAACTGAATGTGAATATTGTGCAGTATTGACAGAAGACATCTAAAGCTGTTGTAAATAAAATAATGCAACAAATTACACACAAGGTTCAAATCACTGCTGTGTTTGTACCAACATTATTTTGATGCAAAGCTCAGATTTGTGCTGAAATAGTAATCCAAAGAGAGCTGCTATGGCCCAAGCTCTGCTCCAGTTTGAAGCCTGCAGGCACTGAGAGCTCCTTGGAAAGCCCTTGCCAGCTTCCATAGGGAAACATGCCTGGGCTCTTCAGAAAAAAAAAAATAAAAAAAAATGAATTAACTCAATTTTCACTTTTTTGCCAAAGTGAGCCTGACTCAGGCCCTCAGCCCCCATCAGCACTCAGTATTTATAGTTGTTTAGCGGGAAATGCACCAAGCTTTGAAGTAGAATCGAGTTGTTCCAAGCACTAATAGGACTGAGATATGAACATTCTAATTCATATTGGGGAAAACTCTTCCAATTGAAGTTTTTTGTGGTAATGCTTATTTCAGACTCTTCATTTTTCATTTAAAAATTATTGGTTGGATGATTTTTTTTTTAATTAACTGTGTTCCTGTGTGTTCAGTGTGTGTGTGGCGGGGGGAGGGGGTTATTTGTGTGCGTATGCACAAGAATGCACCATTATCTCCACAACATGCATTTTTTTTCAAATCCTGAAAATTGGCTTTCTGTTCTTTCTATAACCTTGGGAGCATTCACAGATGTGGGAGAAAGCAAAGATACACAAATGGAGTTCAGAATTGTTATTGCTATTACTGGATTATAATTGTTTTGGAATATTTTAGAAAAGAAAAAAAAGAAAAAAAAAAAAAAATCCCAATTCACCAAATCAATAAAACACATCTTTTTTCTTCAGATAACACTCTGTTTGTATTTTTTATATTTTTTTTAATAATTTTTTTATATATATATATATATATATATAATTCTGTTATTTTCTAAATGAAACTGTAAGAAGAGGTTTAATTTTAGAGTAGCTTTCATTGAAAAATATAAGCTAATGGCACTATTAACATTTTAAATGCTGAATATTAAGCAATATTTTGAAACAAACAACAAAATCCTTTTAAATTTTCCAAGCGATTATTTCTGATTTTTCTGTTAGGAAGTGTTTTTGAGATCTTAGTCTGATCATTCTTTTTGGAACTGGGGATTTCCTCTGTATGTGTGACAGCATCTAGAGAAGGAAAACCTTTTCCTGTCAGGCCTCTTTTACTGCATATGCACGCCAGCAGGCGCTGCCTTACCCAAGAGCCTGTGGGTCAGAACAGCACCACGTCTCTACTCTCCTAAACCTGTGCTAAGTCTGTACCACACAGCTGTGTTTAAAAATGTTTCTTCTTTATGCAGATAACTCCATTAATTGCTGTCTTTTACTTGTGAATTAAAATAGAGCTCCAGATGAGACTTTTGCTGTCAGAACATTTAGCCTCAGGACCATGCTTTGGAAAGCTGTGGGCATCTTCCATTCTTAGGGTGACAAGGTTATGTCACTGTCACCTTTCTGATAGCTTATAAGTGGGCAGTGTATAGCTAGATGTATCCTACAGTAGCTTTCTCAGTTGAATTTTGTGGTATTTTTGTTGTTGTTGTTGTCTTAATATACCTAGAAATCAAGATATTTAAAATGAACATTTAAATTTATCTGGAATATGTGAGAAAAGGAGTTTGGGGCCTATGAAACACTGACAGAAAAAGGGAACTGAAGTGACTTGTCTGTCATGGCCTTCTGGGCATGAGGTCTCGGCAGCTCCCAGGGTCTCCTCCACTCAGCCCTGCACCTCAGCAGTTGGTTCAGGTTTTGGCTTGTGTGTGCCCAGCGGAGCTGGTGAACATCAGGAAGAATTTCCTCAGGCTCCTGACAGTACCTGGAGTCAGGCAAGCGCAGCTCTGCCCTGGGTGCTGGAAAGCCCCAAGCCTACCCCCAAGCCAACATAGTCTGGCTAAACGTGTTGAGTGCAGGGATTGTGCCCTGCCACAGGCCTGAGTATGGCCACCTGAAGGTGAGGGCAAAATGAGTTGTTTTAACTGCTCCAGGGTGCTGTCAGAGTAAAAGCAGTAAATCAACAGACTTGTGCTTGTCCATGGTGATATGGGATCATACCTATGCTTTTTCACGTTAGGAGGGAAAACCCAAATGTAGGAGGGAGTCTGTTATTAACAAAATGGCCATAAAAAGCCTTTAGCTAACTTAATGATACTGGGGACCTTTATCAAAGCTCCTGCAGGCATCAGGAACTGCTTTTTCCCTGTTGAAACAAGCACTGGTGGCATAGGATCAGTCTCTAACTTTACCTCTTGGCAGCTGAAGCTGCTGATCACCCACTTCTTTGCAGAGTTCTGGTGTTGTACCAAGAGCCCTGCAACAAAGGCACAGAAGGGAAAACACTTGCTATGTGAGATAGCACCAGAGAGACTTTTTAGCACCTGTACATTTGGCAGCAGTGACACAACTGAGCTGGCAGTTGTCCCACTCTGCTTTGCTATGTGCTGGAACAATACACAGATCTAACAAACTGCAGAAACGTCACTCCTGTGAAGATTTTTTGCAATAAAATCAGGACGTGCAGTGCCATGTGGTGGGCTCTTGCCTGAGTGTCACTGAGGAGCCCAGATTAAATCATACCTCCAGACGTTGCTGCTCCCCAGATACCAATATGAAAATAATCCAGTTCCAAAGACAGATTTTTCCCCACACCTCGAAAGCAGTGTACATCAAATTTTGCAAGAAGGGAAAAACAGTAGCTGTGGGGATGGTTTCAGTAATTTCAGTGTGTAGAGGAAAGCCAGGGCTGTTAGCATATTTTTTACCTTTTTGACAGCAAGTAAATGTTCTGTGGCAGACAAATCTACAGGAAATAAAATTTTATGATGTGCTGTAGCCATACTGGTTATATATCTATACACTGATGGCAGACTATCAAAAGATGCACGCTTTCAACATTTTTGAATGTGACTTGAAAGCAGCTTGACTTCTGTAATCATAAACACTGACAAGTGTGTGCTCTGCGTACTTGCACCAGATGATGTCTCTTTTCGTGTTAGTGTGGTAGTGTACAACTAGTTTAGTGAGTTCAAAGTGAACTGAGAGACAAAGGGAACTGTTTCTGTCTTGCTTAAATGTTTATTACAAACCAATTAGGCTAAAAATGGTAAGTCAAGCATAATACTGTAATTCCTGATTTCTATCCCATTACGTTACTTTTTAAAAAAACAATAAGCATAGCCATTTTTTTTTCTTTTCCTTTCTATGTGTTTTAGCAATCTGGAGCAAAAGTCTCTTTCCATTTGTCCTCGGATAATCACGAATGTACCTGTACTACTGAATATGAAAGCAATGATGGCTAATTGCAGATATCTATATATCTTTCCTCATGTGTGTACATATATATGTACATGTGTATATATATATATATATACAAGGAGAATTCTGAACAATCTCTACTGTAAGTATGTTTGATTTTCTTTTCTCCATCTCCCCAGGCCAGTACTGCTACACTAAAATACATAAACTGGGTGTAAGTATAAGCTTCAAGAACACCTCCCTCTATCAGCTGCTGTTCCTACCTACTAAAAATGATGCAGGTTATTAGTCATTCATGATGTCATTCATTTTCATTGTGCAAAGGTAGTAAAAGCAGGTAGAAATTACCTTTCAAGAATAAGCATATGAGGAAAAATCATAACCAAGTGTGCTTACTTAAGGAAATACAGTTGTGTTGTTGAGCACTTTTGTTCTCAAAGACCGTGTGTTAGTATACATATCATACATAACTGCCGTGCTAAAGCGTGACAATGTAAGCAGGTAAAAGTCAGTGCAAACAATCTGGCTCTATGCTTCTTGTCAAGGCCTTCATCAGTAGTGTCCATGTCCTTGTTCTGACTACTATTGCCTGGTTTGATGAAAAGTCTTTTTGTCACTGTCATACATAAAATTTTCTTTCTGTGATGTTACGGGTCATTGCTAAAAGAAGAGGGGAACAGCAATACAGTGCTGGAAAATGAATAACGACGCTGAAAACATGCTTACTACTATACAAAGTCAAGTTACAGCAAACTGACATCCCCAGGGAAAAGCCACAACCTGGAGTAGTAAGAGGATAAACTGAAGTAAAATCTTTGTTTACACAGTTGTGCACAACTCCATGGAAATGACTGCTTGTTTACAAGATTTTAGAGTAGTCCTAGGGTCTGGTATCTTAGCTTCAGCCATTCAGACTTCTGCAGTTTAGTCTACATTTTTTAGTCTAATCTTAAAGTAAAAGCATGTTAGGTAATCTTATCTAATGCTAGCAAATCAAGCAAAGTTTCAAAGATGAAAGTACAGTTCTTAAAGGATTGCTGTTGTCTAAATGTTCTCAGCTGTAATTTATTGACCATGAATCAAAGATAATAATTTCACTAGAAGCAGGGGAAAGACTTGGGGAAATATATGTCTGTTACTTAAGAGGCAGCAAATAATGGATGATATGGAAAATATTGAATGTTTAATGCACTTTTGCTGCTGACTTCCAAAATTCTTTAGTGTGGCTAGATGTTTAGTAGTATTAAAACTAACAGAAAAGGATTATGAGGATATTCCAAAGGCAAGGAAGGAACAGGTCACAGGATAATTTAAGGGAAATCACAGGTATCAAGGTAAAGAAAGAAAAGAAAACTTGTTGTGGAACTCCCACGGTACTAGCTGAAGCAGTCTTGAAGCAGGGAAAAGCACCTCTAACATCTATATTTAAATGAAGGAGCTAATGTACTATAGAGTCATCTGACTTGCGTATTAGGGAAATAATATTATATATAATATAATATTATTATATTATATATTATAATATATTTTATTTTTATTTATAATATATTATTATATTATATATAATATGTTATATTATTATAATATAATATTATATATATATTTGGGAAAGAGCTAGCATGACACCAAATGGGATGTGCCCAGTCTAACACGCAAGCAAACTAGTTTAGTGGGTGCAGGGTTGTTAGCCATAGATGAGAGATGTTTTATTACTGCCCCAAGTTTATCAGAAGCAAACTAACAAATCAACACTTGCTAACGAAACAAAGGTAGACGTGCTTGTCTGTCATCCCCAGATGTTTCCCTTTTTGTCATCATTGTACTATAGCCCAGATGCCTGTATGATTGGAAAGTAACATGCATTTTGAGAGTGTTCATTTTCTCATGCTAGCAAGTGGTAAAACTCGGGGCAGTAGCACCAAGCTGAAGTTCAGCAGTACTGACTGCCAGGATGCAGAAAAGCTGTTGACTGGTTTGCAGGTTCATCTATAATTCACTCACTCAGATTTCACTCCAGTTCTGTGATCGGGGAATCTCAGCCATGTCTGAGCCACTGCTGACTCTGTGTGTGTGTGTGTGTCTGTGTGTGTGAATCTTTGGGGTTATATGTGTTAGTGTGTTTAAAACACAGGATTTGGCTGTGTAAAAGCTTGCCTACCTGTCTGTCTCTGTCAGTTACTGCTTTGTCAGGTAGCAGTACCTCTTCCATCACACCTTGCCTTTGTTAAGGCTTCAGAACTTCACAGCAGCAGAGCAGGTAATGGAATAGCATAGCTGACTTGTGGCCAGGTCAGCATATCTACATGTGTCCTGGAAACTCCTGGGGCAGCACCACAGAGGGATGCCTGTAAGTCTACAAAGGGGGAAACAGGGATGCAGTGAGAGCAGGCAGCTGGCTTCGGGCAGGAGCATGCTGCATTGCCTCTTGAGATTGAAAGCGGAGGCCAAATTGAGGCTTTTGTCACCTTCTGTATGCCGTGCCTCTAGAGGCATGGTGCAAGCTGCTGTGGCTATGGCAATGGAGCCCACCCCAGTGAAAAGCTTGCAGTCTCCACAGTGAGCACCTAGGGGAGGGCTTGCTTGGGTTCATTACTGGAAAATTTCTCTGCTACCAATACTGAAAACAGTGAAGTGAAAGAAACACAATGCTTTTTAGAGAGAGAAATATAGAGTGCACCAAGACATTCAGCATACCAATTTTCAGCATAATTAGCATTCTATTAGAGAAAATAAACAGAGGCTCCTTTAGAAACCTTTTTTTGCTTAGGGCTTT
The DNA here is from genome assembly GCA_011076525.1 of Nettapus auritus. Classification (NCBI taxonomy): domain Eukaryota; kingdom Metazoa; phylum Chordata; class Aves; order Anseriformes; family Anatidae; genus Nettapus; species Nettapus auritus. The sequence continues at coordinate 4,320,274 of CM021772.1, read as the reverse complement.
TTCAGTCTACAAAGCTGATACTGCCATGGCAGATTTTAAACAACAACTGATATTTATGCTAGCTGGTACTAAATAAACCTCCTGAAGCGAACTTTTCTTTAAGCTTCTGAGCTTAAACCTCAGCTATACACTGGGGCTGTGATTTACCTGTGGATGCCCAGCATTAGCTTGGTCAGGAATGCTGTGTTTAGCCTTTGCTCAAAGTCAAGTCAAAATCTACCATGGAAAATTCTGTGCAGCTAAATGCATTAGCATTCCATGGGAGAAGTCAGAATATACCTGTACACTGACCTCTATTTTGAATCAATTTTATAGCCTTAAATGATTAAGACTTGAAATAAATGATTGAATATGCCTTGTGAAAAAATGTGTGATGAATAAAAAAGGTGACAGATACTTCATTTTCTGCTGAGACCTGGTGCAGATTTATCTTGTTAAAAAAAATAACTAGAGTGATGATGAGGTAATAATCTGAATTTTCATTTTCAATTAACAAAGAGATTTGCTAAGCCAGGGTTTTCCTGGGACATTTAAAATCTTTCCTAGCATAGTACTGCATTTTGAGCTCTGCTGTCCTCTCTTTTTATGTGTATGAAGCTGCACATGTACACTGGAGCTGTTCACTGTTAGCAAAAAACTTATGACAAACGTTCCCTGCTGAAAAAGGGCTGCATTGATTTCCCTTTGGCCAGCTCTTAAACTGTAAAATCATTCCACTCACTTGACCTGTGATTTGAGAAGACTCAGGAATGGATCTGAAATCCTTAGGAGTGCTATTAGATAATATATATGTGGCAAAAAAAAAAAAAAAAAAAAAAAAAAAAGATGGCAGCATCCACTTAGACCCAGCACTCAGACCCAGTATTTAAGCATGTATTTCTTGAGAGGTCCCAGCATACTCTATAATTAATGCATACAGCAATTTATCTCCTAACTCTGTGGGAAATAGTTCACTTTAACTGAAAATAGAAGGATCACCTTTTCAAACTTGCTGAGCAGAACCTGTGGAGACCAGTTTCTCCTGCCTTCTTATGGACTGGAAAGTATTTCCACATTTTGTTTTTTATACTTCTTTGTCTGGACGTTCATATAATTAAGCACGTTGCTGAAAAACCGTGAGACTGATTCTGCACTTCTGCCAGAGCTGCTTTAAAGTGTTCAGCCACTCTACAGTGCTGCTTTGCTGCTGGACTAGCGTTGGGCAGCTTTCATGCCACTGGAAAGCTGACCCAGAGACACCAATCTTTTGTGTATTAATTTTCTGGGCAGATAGCAAAGGCAATTGCAAACAAAATAGGCAAAAAAATCCATTTTGAAAAGGCTTCTTAAAGTGTTACTTGATTAACAGCAGAACCTTTGTTAATGCTTTCTACGTAATTAGTGTGCTATTAAGGAAAATAGTCAGAAGTCATCTTTATAAACCTTGGGCTGCTTCAGGAGTGGACCTTTCTTGCTGTGATTTTGCCTGCTAGGGATTCAGACCAGTGTAGTACATTAAAGAAAGATTTTTGCAACAGAAAGTGGATCCCATGAGGTTTAGCACTATGCCTGTGAAAAGGTAATATGTCCACAGGCCTTCGTTACCAGTGCCTACCCCAGCTGTGCCATGCTTCCCAACCTGCAGCAGGGCAGCTGGGACAAGAGCAGGTTTGGTGTTTTCATCTATAAAGTGTTATGCACAAATTTTGGAGGTAGAGGCCTTCTGAAGTAGGGTCACCAGCAAAAGGAAGCATAAGTGTCTGATGCGTGGACCGAGGTGTAGTCTTGAATGCAACACTAAAACTCACAACTATTATTGTCATTACACAGCTGAAATACATTGTCTCTTTTGTACTATAGTAGATATTTTGTGCAAAGAACTGTCAATACAAACAAAGAAAAAAAAAAATGAAATCACTTCCTATTAGTCATTTTCAAAAGACTTTGTTACTGTAAAATCAAATCCTATACCTTATCCACCTAGACTTCTGTGGTACTTAGTCTTTCCTATATACTGATAGCTGCTCATTTATCTTGCACAAGTGATAGTCTTTTTTAGCTGACCTGTGGTGTGACTTTAGCTGAATAGAATGCAAAACAGGAGCTGATAAAGAGCATTTTTACATCTGAAGGTCATAAATATTGAACAGACTCCCTGTCAGGCTTGTAAAGAAGCATCACGCCTCTTTTGGTTTTGCAGTCAGTCTTTGAAAAGCAAAGGCCTAGCAGGAGTATTGGGGTATATATAGAATACTTCTTCACACTTCTAAAGGAGTACAGACCCGCTTCTAGAAATTTAATAATAAATACAAACAGTATGGGCTTCAAAATGCTACATTAATGCAGTGCTAGCACTGTAATATCAAGCACTCAAAAATCAGAATATTTTAGGTTAGAATGTTCTAAATGTAATGTGGCTAAGCTGCATATCCCACATTACATATGGCATATTTTAATAGGAAAAATGTATTAAAACTTACATTTAAAAAACCCTTTCTTGTTCGATATGTGAAGCTTATGGTAATGAAGAGTGAGAGACAAAGTCAGATTTGAAGGTGATCTACTCAGTGGTTAGGAATTTTTGAATTTAGAAGTTTCATATGTCCTTTTTGGCTGGCAGTTTTTAATTTAAATGCACATTAAGTATGCTGGCTGAAATAAACAGTGCTCTACTAGTAGTTAATCAGTTTGCTGTTTAAATAATGCCAGAAACTCTGTGTCGTATTTTGTTGTTGGTTTTGATTTTTGAAAGTATTAACTGCCTTTGAGATGTGCATCCATAACCTTCCTAGTCAAAGTATATATGGGGGAATAGAAATGGCTGTGGGGTGCTTCACACTTTCTGTTTGAGACCAACATTGAAAATTCTTTGTCAAAATGATTTTATGAGAGGCTGGGTATGGAAATTATTTTGATGTCAGACTTTGTTTCACAGGTGCTTCAATATTATGAGTTTCTAATATGTTATCTGTCACTAGTAAAATTTCTCAGGTATTCTCCCTGTTTAGATAGACATAAAGCAGCATCAGCTGATGTTTCAGTTTAATCCCTACATTTTGAAAAGGTATGCATCAGAGATTTCATAATCTTCCCATGGGCTTCAAAAGAAAAAATGTGCTATGGTGGGTGACATTGACACCTACTTTTGGGAATCTCACATCAACTGGAGGCTTGAGCCTGAACTTGTCATCCCCATGCTGATGCAGTGTGGGCTCTCACTCTGGCTCCGGTTGTAAGAAGTCAGCTGGGAAATTACAGACATGGAAGAGACCTGACTGAGCATGGGTGTTTCTTCCCCTTGTATCCCATGTGCCACCATCAGGCCCAGAGTACAAAGACTGCAGCGGGGAAGAGGACACCCCTTCACCACATCTGGCCCTCAGGCTTTATGATTTGTGATCTTCACACTTAAGGCCACTTAAACGTTTATTTTGATCTGTAAATATAACCATTATCCCTGTGAGAGGCTGAATTCAACCTGATTTTAAAGACACAGTATGTCTTTACTTACTAATTACTGGATTGTCTAGGTAAGGACAGAACGGTTTTATTTTCTTGGACACCCAAACTTTGTTATTATAGAATGAAAAGTGGGAACGTCGGGCCCAATTGAATTCCTATCTGTTTCATCTACTAAAGAGCTTTTCATTGTTTGTTTGTTTGTTTTCCTTTAAACTGGAGATCTCATTAGCAGAGACATTAATTTATAATTTATTATTTCAGTGTATCTCTTAAATGGTTCTTAGAACATAATAAACTATCATATAACATGCTGATGTCCAAACATCGTTTCTAAGAATGATTAGTATCCTAACACAAGTTGAGGTTTTTAAATGGAGTTATAAAAAGTCCTTGACATTTAAAAATTTTTCTGTGCATTAGAAATTGTAACATTCTTCCCCATTACACAGACTTTTTCATCAGTGGCAGCAGTTGCAGACAGAGAACCTATCCCAGATAGAAAATAATCCCATTTGTATCCTGAATCTAAATAAGATATGGGAGTCTTAGTTGTGCAGATGTACGTATTTTGCCATTCTGTACAGATAAAGCAAAATGATACTCTTCAGTCATGAGTGTTTGCTTGCTCTGCCTGTCAGATTTGTAGCATGCTGTCTGCATCAATCTACAATTTGTATTCCTGAAATTAGGTAGCCACTTCGCAGTTTGCATTGCAATGGAGTAGCCATATGAATTTAAGAGCCTTAAAAAACAATTCCCCTATCTTTACGATGGTGTGCTACCTGTTGACCTCAGCCTGCTCGTCACTCCCTCCTAGTGAGGATGTCTGTTGTTTCTGTCCCAGAATTGCCAACCTTCCAAACAAAATTGTGCTTTCTCATTGTTGAGGTTTCCACAAGAAAATAAATGATGGAAATAGAACTGTAAAAAAAAAAAAAAAAAAGAAAACAAAATCCAAAACCGGGGGGCGGGCTTTATTTATTCCCAGAAGCAAATTCAACAAGATAAACAGGTTATAAATTAAGACATATTTTGCTAAACAGTGAGCAGCATACTTTTGGATTTCATTTTCCAGATTTCATTTTGCACAGCAGTGTGTTCTCAGTTAAGTTGTTTTTTCCTTCATTTCACATCTTCTCAAAGGTTGTGAAAGCCTCAGTGAGCTGAAGAGCTGTGGTTGAAGAGGGCTGTTCATCCTTCTATCTTCTGTTAGGTGGTGGTGTTACATGTCACCAAGGAAAGCCATGAGCAGTGCTGTTGCATGCCTCTGAGGTGAATGGGTGGGAGCATTTGAGGCTTCTGAGGCAAAAGGGAAGTTGGAGCCCCAGAAACACAGTTGGTATTAGGCAGTCGGGATGCCCTGGTGAGGGCTGGGGGCTGCTAGGGACCCGGCTTTAGGAAGGCCACTCCTCAGCTGACAAGATCCACAGGGTGGGTCAGGACTCCAGGGCAAGTTTCCAGAAGCACAGTTTAAAATATTTAAAATATTAAGGAGATATTACCAGAGTCACAGGATGTTTCTTGTCAGAAACACCTGAACTGAGCTCTGCAAAGCTCTTCACATGCTGTGCCCACAACTCACTCCTTGAGGGCACCGCATTGTCTGCTGCAGGCAGAGGAAGCCGGTCCCCCTGCGGTGTGTGTGTCGGTCAGTGCCAGCTGAGAGGGCAGGTGAGGCGTCATCTGGGAGGGCTAGCCTGAAAGATCTATTCAGCAGGTACTGCGGGAACAGAACTGGGCCTTTGTATTTACTAGGGGTGTTATGGCAAGGTGAAACTATCTTCCTGTTAGGTGAAATGGCTGAATGGTTTTGCCTGAAGCTTGCTAAAAACAATTTGCCCCTGGGCTGACACAAAGTAGGATAATATCACCAGAGAGGGAAAATGTTTCAGAAAGTTATCTGCATGAAAGGAACTGGAAGTTACAATGACATTCCTGTAATAACCTTAACAGCTAGTGCTACCTGGAGCTTACTATAATAATGTATCTTGTCTGACCCAAATCCAACAACAAATAGTTAGGTTCTCCGTGGCTGTGTACTTTGCTGCTGGCTACAGGTAAAACTGAGCATGTTTCATTCAAAGAATATTAGTATCTAGACGCCAATTATTCATCCCCTTGTAGGTACAGAAAGAATAATAAAGGATATTTGCTTCAACATAATGACTTCATTAAGTGAACTGGAACACAAATACCTCAGTATTGTAGAAACTAAGTTTTGTAAGTTGAAGAACAGCAGATGAGTGACTGCTCCACTTTCATGGAACAAAACCGGTGACTCCTTTGATAAGCATCATCACAAAACCAAGCTGGGTATAATTAAAATGTGGCTTGACTTTATGTAATTGTGGAGATGGTGGACCTTGGAGCTATTTTACTCATATCTATCAAAATAAAAGGACTCTTGATTCATAATTTATAAGCATAGCCACTCCAGTGAGTGTGGCTGCAGGCTACTGTGACTACCTTTGCAACCACTGGAGAATGCTAAGTAGAAACAGCAGTATCCCATCTGGCCATAAGTATTTTTCCCTGCCATCATTTTATAATTTTTATTTATTTAATTTATTTTTAAATCTTTGGGTTTTTAAGTCCTTTGCCCTTTGCTGCACAGCGTATTAGCTGGCCATCTCCACACAGTTGTACAGATGAAAAGACTAGAAATAACACCTGCGTGTCTTCACTGCTCCATGCTGACAGGGCAGAGGCAGCCTGTATCGATCGGCATGTCTACCAGTGGTAATAAGAATGTAAACTCAACCTTGTCCTGCTTTCCATCAAAGCAATGCAAGTCAAGCTTTCCTTTTGCACAGGCCTGCATTCATCTCTCAACTTGTCAATATGTCCTGATAGAGCTTTTAGACGCTTATCAATATTTAACTACACTCCTATTGACTCAGCAATTGCACAATAATTGATTTAAGATTGATTATCATCATGTTAACATTTTAATGGTCAAAGACTAATATAACTAACTGAACGTGAAATTATTTTAGGTTTTTATTACCTTTGTGCATGCGTGCTGCTGTTTCTTTTAATCAGATTTTAATTTTTACTTGTGTTGTTCACTAAAAATAGTTGAAGCTATTGTTTATAGCCTTGTTCTTTGTTAGAATTAAGCTATATATTCATAGCACAAAGTGATTTTTATAGCTAAGACATTCAAATGGATCCCTTCAGAATATCTTGTTACTGGTCAAAACATATGGAAATGGTGGGTACAGGCAAATAACACAAGGGGCAGTTAGCTAATGGATAAGACAAAGTTATTTTGTCAGCTGCAGTGCTGTATGTGTGTGAGGGCTAGGTTTGATGAACGATGCTTTTCATGAATCAGTTATATTGATTTCTTGCATGGAGAAGTCTGAGGTGTAGGCAGGGCTCTGACAGGTTTGAGCTCTGCCAGCTGCAGTGGATATAAATATTATCCAAGAAAAATACCCAATAAATAAAGCCGAGTGTGGAAACATGGAGTCTTTTTCCAGTATGACAGTGGTTTATTCAGTCCTATTGATTTTGTTAACTCTTCGGTGTTCATGGTGTGTGGAGTCAGAGGCTGTGGAGTCCCAGTCAGTTGTGTGTGAAAGCAGTGGAACAGGAGGGCAGGATGACCTGTGGCCAGCACCAGCTCAGGATTTTACATGTTAGACAGGAGATTAAATCTCAAATAAATGGCTACTTTTGAGAATAAAAAGTAACTAAATGAACAGAAGTCCAGCTGAACTTTGCGAAGAGGAAGGAATAGATTACAAGCTCTTAAAAACTGTCACTGTTCACCATTTCCTACCCAATCTTTCCTGAAATTGTCAGAGATTAATTTAAGAAAATCTAACAATATTTTTTCTTGCTGATTTTTGTTAGGGCAATGAAAATAGTTAATTCGGCATGTAAAGAGAAAAATACATCAGCAAAGGTTTTACTAAATCATAAGATTACTTCCTTTCTCTAAAAATATTCCTTGTAGTGCAATTTCAACACCAGAGCTCAAACTAGGAAATTATATTTAACATGCAGTGATGCGGTACATCTGGTTTCAGGATTTCTACTACCTAACACAGCATCTCAGCAACATGACACAAACATTTGATTTGTTAACTTTTCATAAGTCAATATAGTGCTAGATCATGCATCCTCTGCCCCTTGCAGTTGGTGTAAAATTGTGAAGTTGTCATAAAATGCAAGTCTTCGCTAATTTAATAAGATTAGGATCTGATCCAAGTCATTTTTGGTGATCTTTGTGATCTTGTCTACCTTAATATTAAGTACTAGAGCATCTTAATTTTAGCACCTTAACCTGGACTAAATGAAGTGGTGTTGTTATTAAGTAATCTGAGAGGCTGCACCAGTACAGGAAATTTTGACAGACATTCCAGTAGAATTATTCCTGAAGATTTGATAAATCTATTGTCTACTAAGATAGTTGAATCTCTCCAGAAAATGCTTATGTGAAGGCTGTTTTCTCAATAAATAATGTAATTAATTAATTAAAAATTACATTGATTTAATCTGCTATAAGTGCAGAAAAAAAATATTTCAAACATACAGTTGACAAGCATCCAAGTTTTTGCAAATACAGTAATTTAGACCAATTATTTTTCTCCTATGGAAACCCTTCTATAGAAAAAAATATATATAAAAATAGATCCTCCTCCATCAGTATAAAGTTGTTTTTGAAGTGAAGTTCTTTTCTGCCTTGCATCTGTGATATATTAGATGTGCATAAAATGTCTTACATGTGCATAAAAGCACTTTTGTTCTGATGTTACACTGTTCAAGTACCTTGCGCTGTTTGTACATGACTAAACCAGGTCTGGGGCCCAGGATGGACCATCTGACGCATTCACTGAAACCAAACTAAACTAGGACAGTAAGGAAAAAAAGTCCTGCCTTTCAAAGAGTAGAGTCACTTTTGGATAGTTATCACCGTTAAGCTGATAGAGGTTGGACCATTGCTAATTCTTAGTTGGATTTTTCCAGTTTTCAGATGAGGTGTGCAGTAGACAACAGAACATATCAGTATATCAGCTGAAAAACTTGATTTCTACTCCGTGGGACTTCTGATGATAAAATGAATAAAATATTTAAAAATGACAAACTAGTCTATGTGCATACAGTTCATTTAATTTCAGCATGTCATATTTTATTTAAAACTCTTATCTATAGGTAGAAATTACTGATTTTGATATTAAATATTTTATCATAATTAAAGCTCAGTAGAAGCCAAAAGGAAAAAATAAATAAATAAAAAATAAAAAAATCATACCACTGAATTGTCACACAGTGCTTGGAACCTCTTTTTCTAGCTGTCCTATATGAAACTCTGAGGAGCTGAATTTTAGAGCCATTGAGCGTCACAGTTTTATTTGAAGTAGTAGAGGTTGCAGCTGCCTCATATTTCTCAAAGCTATGTCCAAGATAGCTCAAACGGGGTTTCTGAAAACACGTTATCTGTGATTATTTGCCCCTGAGAAAAAATAATGCTTCCATGCTGGATTCCTGAGTGTACTGTGCATCCATAGGCAGTTTTCTTTTAACAAGCAGAGCAAGCATTGAAGAAGGCATTTTATTTGTTTGGGGTTTTTTTGTTGTTTTTTGTTTCTAATAGAGTTAGAGTGAAATTTAGATATGGACGTGCTCTCCCTGGTTGCTGGTCAGAACTAAAACAAAGTATGCTGAGCTACCAGAATTCTCATAGTCTTTAAGGTGTGTCCTGTAGCATTTCCCTCTGACTTCTACAAAACTCAGGCAGGGATGCTGTCCAGCTTCTGGCCCAGCTCCTCTTCTCGTGCCCCTGCTTCCCATCATTACGTGTCCAGTGGAGTTCCAAAAGGACTCAGTGATGATTAACTGCTGCCTGAAATGGTGATAATACTCTTGTTTCTCAGAGGGATTTTAATGAGGGTTAGTTGGTGAAAGTTCTGATATATGATGTGTCTCTTACTATTGCTGTAATCCTACATGTTATGTATATTTTTTAAAATGATCCGTGGTCTGTTTCTATTTAGCTTTCTTACAAGATCTTTTTAAATTAGTAGGTAAATTAATAAGATAAATTTAACATTGCAACAAAGTTTTCTGTTCAAACTAGCCAGAAGAAATTTGAACCTGCAGCTAAGAGAACAGCAAAGTAAAACTGAGTTTCATATATGACACTCTCATTGTTACGTGGCTCTGCAGATCCATCAGTATTCAAAGAGCCAGAGGGAGAAGGCAGTGAGGGTAGCATGTAAAAGTACTTTTACAATGACTCTTCTATTTTCATTCTCTTCAATGACTCTTCATCTCTTTAGACCCATATTAAAATAAAATAATAAAATACTATTAAAATAAATTAAAAACAAAAACAAAAACAAAACAAACAAACAAACAAACAAAAAAACCTTAGATTGCAATTTATTATGTCAATATTTCCTGGCTCAAAATGCATACCCACCTCAGTTTCTTTACTTTGGTGTAACAGAAGATCCAGAAACAGCTGTTTTACATGACAAATTAGACTGTTAAAGCCAGTCTTGTAATTAGGATGGAAGGTAGATATGTTAGATCCACATTTAAGAAAAGAGTGACAAAAGATTAATTGCAGTCTCTTAAAATTCTGAGCTCATCCTCACAGGAAATTTTCTACACATTATGCCAGAGTGGAAAAAGTCCAGTGCATTTGTGAAATGAGTCCAGCATCCACTAATCTGTCATACTGATCTCATTCAAACTTGAGGGCCCAAATGTGTTATAAAGCATAATTACTCTAGAGCTAAAGTCTTAAGCAAGGCTTTGAGGGACATGTCTGTGAAACAAACTGAAATTGCTACGGTTCATGTATAAACAGAACGTAGACAAATAGGATCCATATAAGCAAGGCCTTCTTAGGTTGCCCCAGGTATCAACACACAAGAAGGATTATTAGAATATCCACAGTTGATTATGCTTTTGAAGACTGCTCCTTTTACAATGGATTTAAAGATCTCCAATATAGTCAAGATTTCAATACATTCTAATTTTTTCATTTTTAATTCCTTTTATATTGGCTAGCAGTTGTTGCAGTGTGTGTATATATATATATATTTCAGTTATGCATGCAAGGGGGCAGTATTTGGATAGATAATTATGATTTTTTTTTTCCTGTTAGGGCAATTAATCTACCTTAAGTTCAATTGTATCACAATTCGGTCACTGAAGTGTCATGGAAGGGTAGGTGGTCTTGCTTCATTAGACTTTTTTCAGGCTAGCAGTGTAACTTCTGAGAATGCCATTCAGGGCCATTTAAATCAGCACATCATCTTTTTGTTGAAAGTAATCATAGAAATCTTCTGTCAGAAAGTAACCTGATGAAGACAAGTGGGGTCAAAGCTGACAAAGACAAATGATTCTTTGCTACTGGGAAACCTATTTAGAAATGAAATGTTCAGTTTAAACCAGAATTTTTGTTCTGAGCTTTGGGATATTTGTATCTGCAAGTGAGCAGAGGTTAAGGGCAAACCAAATCTCTTCTGCCCTTCTCGTCTGACTGCACCACATTAAAATAAAAATAATAATAATTAAAAAAAAGGCAACCAGCAACAGAAAATCCCTGGCACTAGCACTTCATTACTTTTCTATAATATCCATAGCTTAATTTATCCTGAAATGATTATCGCTTGATGATCAGCTAATTAGGAACACTCATCATAATTTTCATTGGCTGTTTGCAAAATATTACGTCTGGGTAATTTAATGCAAGTTACTTCATGAACGCCTGCTTAAAATAACACACACAAACAATATAAGCACTAGAGACATCTCATTTCATGACAGCGTTAGTAGCAACATTTTGTAACAGTTCATGAAACTGCTTATAGAAACAAACTAAAATCACAGAAAGTGTATAATGGAGAGTCCCAGTCTGCAAAAACATGTTATCTTTGGTTCTGTATAAATTGTTCTCTCTCTCAATAGCTTTTCGCTCCACATTTTTCCCTGTTGGAATGGATGACAGTTGAAATATTTCCTTTTATTTTGCATGCATAAAATTACACAATTAGTCATTTTTACAAATTTAGTTTATGGTTTGTGTTCTCCACATGTGACTCCTGACCAAAAAGGACTTACATGTACTTAAGAAATGAATGCAAAGTAATACGTATCCTGAAATCGTTATAATGGCTTTGCTGTTAGTTTCAGTGCAGATCCTGTCCAGTCATTATGACATTCTTTTTAGCCATTTAAAAAAAAAAAAAAAAAGATGGCCCTTTGCTACTGCTCAGGGAGTAACTCATGTCTGTGTGTCTGTTTGGTATTTATTTCTTATAGCTTGCCACATTCACTAGGGCACAACATTTGTTTCCTTCCTTTCCTTCCAACTCAGTTCTGAAATTGATTTTGTTTCTCCTGCTCCATCTTCTTTGATGCCCTGAACCCCTTCTCATATTCATAATTGAGTGTCTCCCTTCTAGAAGAGGAAACAAAAGAAAAGTCAGTAATTTTGCCTTAAAGACAGTCATTGCTTGTATTCCCCTTCCATCAGTCCCTGCAAACACTTGTGTTCCCATTGCAATGCTATGGATGCCCAAGGGTGGGCTCTGGATGTAAAGCTGCTCATTACACTTGCAACAACTGGACATGGACAGAAAAACAAAGGAGGAGAAAATGGAATAAAGAAGTAAGGGGAGGCTGAGGGAAGGAAGAGGAAAGAGGGATGAAAGAGGAGAGAGTAAGATTAGTGGGCAGAACCTGATAAAAACGAGAGGATCATGTTGGTGAGAGAAATTGCAGGGAGGTGAGAGAATGGAAGAGAAGAGAAAAGCAGAAGGACAAGAAAAGTGGCTCATCTGTAAAACAAAAAGCATGGAAACGTCGTAAAGGGCTGGTATTAATCTTCTAAGACACCATAATGTTAACCAGGACTTAACAGGAGAATTATACAATTGGATGTAGGTTGAAGACAAGGCTTCCATTTCCTGTCAGGACTTTTATTTGAGCACCATGCAGGTGAATTTTGTACGTTTACTAAAATAATCCCCAAAAAAATGTTTTTAAAATTGCTTATTTTGGGTCTCCCACCCCAACAGCGTAACTGTTTCTGTTAGCAACAGTTGTTATACTATTGCTTTAGAAAGTGGTGTTGTTGGACCTTGGTTTTCTTTCCTGTATGCTCATGTAAACTTGGAGCAATATCATCGAACTCATTGCAGTTCCACATGTGTGAAATTTGTTGAAGTGACCCTATTTATGGCTCTGGGAATGTTTTGTACTGTGGCAATAGCTCAGGTCATTATTATAAATAGAGCAACTTTGCAGCAAGTAGCAAAATTCAGAAGGTACTAAATTTTCTGATTAAGGAGGTACCCTCACTTATAATTTGATGTATTGATTAAAGGGAATGAAAGATAATGTTAGACTCTTAAATCCTTTCTGAAGACAACAGAGTTAAAATAAGGAAAAAATGTAAAATACCTTAAGGAAAGCAGAAGGTAAAATCTCTTGCTTTGGATAAGGCAATCTGAAATGTGATGTATTTGCTACCCTGAAGCTGTACTAAGAGAATATAATAAGGCAAGAAGAATACTTCCTACGCTTTTGATCTGTGGAGTATTTTCAGTTTATATGGCAGACATTGTCATTTCAGGATTCGTTAAAAAGTGTTCAGCGGAAAAACAAGTGAGGTTCACCATAAAGTATTGTAGTTATTGCAGTTGCTGTTATGTTTTCTGTTTACAGTTAAAAGGATTGTATACTTGTAAAGGACATGCTTTTTTATGTGTCTGAATTATGTAGAATACTTATAGCAATTAGAAAATATTAGAAAGAGGATGAATAATAATTCTTTTTTTCTAAGATTTTACAAAATCAAAATATGCATTCTATGAACAAGCCAAAAGTCTTACATAAATTTAAGCTTAATCGCAGTTATTTTATACAGTCATTGCCACGTGGTCCATACTGAAAATATAAGAATCAAGTTTAATTGTTTTTTAATTAAAAATAAAAAATAAAAGCATGTTGAGACACAACTTAAAAATAAGTAGCATTCACTTTTTATTTGCGGTATTTATACAAATATGCCTGCAAATAAAAAGATGAATTCTTTGCAACAGGGACTTTCTTTTTGTGCTATAGAGCTCCTAAGCATGCTGGATGCACTAAGATATTAAACACAATAAAATCAGAACATTTGCTGCATGTAAAACAATGCGATTCGATATAAGGGTACGCTGAATATGCATCTTTTCCACGCTCAGTTTATTGTTATGTAAACTCAGTTTGTATATATCAAATTTATTTCATGAATAAAAAATATCTGTGAAATTTGGGGTTTGAAAAAAAGGATAATTTACTCTTTAGTCACTCCAGAAGATAAGGAAGAGAGAATGTATGGAAAACTGAGCTGGTAAAAACAGTTTTAAAGGATTTGTGAAAGTTCTAACTGGCAATGTATTTTGGTCCTTAATGTTTTGTGGCTCTGTCAACCTCGTTTATAACTTCGGCTATCTCATCTAGCCAAAATAGCTGGCTAAACCATAAAAGTAATGGTAAAGATACCCTTAAAAGATTATGTTAATCATAGATCTGGAGCAAACCTTAACATGAGGATGGGAAAGTTTGTCGGTAGATTATTTCATGGTTCTCCGTCTCACAGCAGCCATGGGATATGCTGCTGGGAAGAATAATCCCCAGAGCACGCTGCTCTGAAGAGGCCCTAACCATGCCAGGCAAGAGATGTGCTGATTTACTGCTCTCTTCTGGCTACCTTGTAGTAATGGGCATAGATTTATTCTGTATGAATGTCTGACACTATAGTGTAGAAAACAGACATAGTTCTCCTTGAAAGCCAGTAAGAAAAAATATTTTTGCAAGCAAATTTGCAAGGCTTATTCTGTTATTATTGTTCACTGACCCTTCTGTGCAAAGGCCTCCATACTTGCACTCCATTCTGGCATTGTCTGAATGCATCCTAGTGAAGTGAGACAGGATCAAGGGAACTAAAAGTAACGTACTGTTTGCTATATCTGAACTGCATTGTTATTGCATGAGAAAGTATTGGCCAGCATATTTCAAAATGGCCATATGGTTCTTCACATTTAAATAGCAGAAGAACAAAAAAAATAAAAAAATCTGATGGAAAATATTTTTCTTTGACCAATATAAACTTAGTCTTGCAAAAGACACAAAGACACCTGATTCAACACCTCAACAATTATTTAATGTCTGAGTATTTATCTGTTATAATCACTCAGACTACCTTCCTAAAATTATGCTTTATTGTTGATGTTTTAATGTTTCTACAGGAGCTGACTCCACAAGCTAATAGACCTCAGAGTCCAGATATTATTCCAATGTTCACATTACTTTACTATTTATAATAAATAGTTCTTTTCCTAATGCAGTGTTTATTCCCTTCAAGTATTTGTAGGGTCTTTTCATGGTCCCACTTAGTTTCTGCTTAGTTAATCTCCTGTGAATACCTATCATTCTTCTAAACATTCCTAAAAACTCAAACACACTGGTTCCCTTTTCTGCTGTGTTTGACAGTGTCTCCTGGTGCCTGGTAGTGAATGGAATATTCTCAGTATAACCGTAAGAATAGTATAAATACATTAAAAGCATTACGATGTTATTAAGAATGCATTGAAAGACAATGAGAGATGAAAGACAACCTTTGGGCTGGTTCCACCGACGTTTTAAGCTGCTTGTTGTAGTGCCTAGTGTTCAGGTGACTTGTAACGTGGCCAGGCTCCAAGGCAGAGAGAGGTGCCCCTCACACAGGCAGGCAGCTCAGGGGAGGGATGCCTCCAGCCAGCCCTCCAGCGAGGGAGTAGCCAGTGTATGAAAGTAGGGGTGACTATAGAAACTGGCATGATGTTGTTTCTACTCAAAAAAGAGAATTAGTGCCTCAAGCCTGCAACTGACAATTACGAAGGTTTTTCTGGAACTGGTGAACAAGTTAAGTTGTGACACTCATGGGCAAGGCAGATTACAATTGTTCTGCTCTTTTAGTCAATCCTAGTGGTCAGAGCACACAGTGGTGGTCCTCCCTGCAAATCAGGGGGCTTTGTGTTTCCCATCTGACCACACAGGTATAGGCAGAAGCTCTGTTTCTAAAACCTTACAAAATCTAACACTTGGATTCAAGTGCAACTCAAGCTTGAGGACAGAAATCTTGTAAGAATAGACTTCTTTACTTGTCTGGACTTAAAAACAGACGTTCTTTAATTGCTTTTACTTGCTTTTCTTTATTTTAAGTCTCCAACAAATGGTGAACTGTAGATATGATAATATTATTCTCTTTAGAAAAAGATTGTTATAATCATAGAAATACGGATATGGCTATTCTTATGAAACTGTCTCCTTAGGATAGAGGGGGAAAAAAAGATGGGCTGACTCAGAACTTGTCATCAGTTTTAGTGTGTTCCATTTTTATCTCAAAGAGGAACTCTTGTTAAATTGTAAGGTCAAATACAATAACCGGAAAACTGTGACTGCAATTTGAAAGCCAAAAGGAGAAGCTGGGAGTCGGAAAAGAGAAAGAAAAAGAGAGGTCTTAAATTGAGGGGGAAAAAATGCTAAAAATTCATAGACATCATTCAAACAGTGAGTC
Organism: Nettapus auritus; assembly: GCA_011076525.1. NCBI lineage: Eukaryota > Metazoa > Chordata > Aves > Anseriformes > Anatidae > Nettapus > Nettapus auritus. The sequence continues at coordinate 4,304,262 of CM021772.1, read as the reverse complement.
AAAAAATATCTTATTCAAGTGTGCATGAGTGTATCTGTATTTGTTATTTACACAATTAGTGTAATTACTACTAAACTGTTGTTATAATGGCTGAGTTAATAAGTGGAAGGTTAATGTTACATATATTGAATATGCCTGCCTATCTGAGACACAAAGTACAAGCTGTTCGGAATAGTAAATGTCCTTTGTACATGTCCTTTCTTCATGGTCTGATTGGAGGCTCCTTGCATTGGCTTAGTTGAGTCAAATGAACAGAAAATAAGATGCAACAAAAAAGTTAAACAACCAGAACAAATCAAAAGTAGGAAGGGGGGGATGTGGGGGAGGTGACTGTGATAAGTAATGGAAACATTACCATTATGAAAGGAAACTGTTACAGAGTTACACTGAGCATCTTCTCAGAAGCTGTCAGAGCAATGCAGCTTTGACAGGAAATGCTGATTTGCCTGTTGGGCTGTCCCCGAGCCTGTCTGCATGGGGTCTCCAGGTACCCACTAGCAGCCATGGAATCTCTTACTCCAGCTGCATCATGATGCCTGGCTCCAAAATATTTTTTTTCCAGAAATCTGCTTTTGTGCAAAGATGGCAGAAATATTCAGATATGGAGTTGTACTTGGAGAATTGCTTGCTCACGGTTAGGTGTTTCTAAAACGATTTTCTTAATGCTAATCTAGGACATAGCTTTTAAACAAGAAGCCAAGACTCTGTAACTTTATTTAAAATATTTTTAAGTTGCTTTCTGTAGCTGCCTTCGTTTTAGTTTTGATTCATTCACTAAATGCTATGATATATTTCAATGTAATTTTTTTCAGATACAATATTTTTAACACACAAAAAAAAATAAAAATCCATTTTTGTGGTCAGGGCAGAATGCACATGAGTGAGAATGCCAATTTCCTTCATGTTTGATCTTTGCTTCCTTGATCATTTCCGTAATCTCTATCAATTTGCCTGTCTGTGCCTCCACTCATAGTATTGACCTTGATGTTTTGTAATAGATGTCTCATATGGCCTTTGCTCTTTCCTGTTCTCTCCCTTAATTTCCATGGTTATCCACATTGGTGGTTTTCTTCTTTTATAGCCTATTTATTTCCCACTGATATGTTCTTTCCTTGGACTCCCATCTAATTAGAGTTGTACTGTCAACTTGAAAATCACATTTCCATCTGAAAATGTTGTGTCTTCTCTTGTTACAAGAAGCTCTTGGGATGTCTCTAGCTAAAAGGCATGCCTAACTTGTGTAACATCCCAGCATTATCTGTGTGTCTGGTATTTCTTTTACCTAAGAAGGTCCTGCCACTACCCGTTTGGGAAGGAGGAGAGGAATGACCCGTTTGTCCTCCCTTCATTTCCCTTGTGGCCTTTCAGGAATACGTGATTCAGGAGCTAGTCAGGACTAAATGAAAGAAGCTGTATTACAAGGCTACATTAAAGGGAAATTAAACTCAAGACCTCTTGCTGCCCCAGTTTTTAGGACCAGGATGTGTGTGGGCAATTTTGAGAAGTTTCTATTAAAACTGTCATGGCTTCTGAAAATGTATCTACCTTTGTTCTTTATTTTTTCCTGCTCTGCAATTCAGTACTAATCACAGAACAAATGCAGCCCTTTCAAATAAAACAAGGGTTTAATACAGAAAAGTTCTTTTTGATTCTGAGTATCCTCTATTAAAAGAGAAATTTCTCCTGATACACTGAAGCTGTGTATTGTGGAATAGTGCTTGTTTGTTGGTCTGTGTTTAAATACAGATTTTGAAACCTTATCCAAGACAATTTTATATTAGTATAGTCATCTTTTATTGAGTTCAGCAGATAACATTATGTGTGAAATACTTCAAACTTATTTGACAAAAGACACTGAAAACTGTAGCAATAGTACTGTCTCTGTCTTATTACGAATATGGAGATATTTTTGTGTGACTACAAGACAAAGAGAGGAAATACAGAACAGATCTAGGAAATGTGGAGGTGATGTATATTTGGTAGTAAGTTATGGCATTTATAAATTAGGAGGCTGGAAAGATGGATCACAGTAACACCACAGTTGATAAAAGCATATAAGTGATCTACCAAAGTTCACAGTGCTGTCTCTTTTCTCTTTTCCCTTTTCCATTTTCTCTTTTCTCTTTTTTTTTTTTTTTCCCCAGCAATTTTTTACAGTATTGCTGGTGGTGAATACAGATTTAATTGTTGTAACACTTAACATCACTTTGCAAGGTAAGACAGGGAAGAAGTACAGACTTAGGGGGTCGTCTGTGCATCTGTATGAAAGGAATAAATCTTCCTTAATTAACTTCTAGGTTTTCTTTAGATAATTTTTTTTACTGTTCGTGACTGTCTTGCCAAGAGGCTCAGACATGCCTTTTTTTAAAAAAAAAAAAAAAACAACTTAAAGCTAGTGAATTTTTTTAATTTTACATAATGGGGTTGAAGGGGTTTCTGAAATCCTAGTACACTACGAAACCTGTAGTGCACAGACATCTTATACGCTGGGTTATGGCACAAAAGAGGAAATTCTCCACACTATGAATTAAATAGCCTACATTTTCAGTCGTCATTTAGTCAAGTTAGGCCATGTTTAATAATATTTTCTGATTAACTGCAACTACATTTTTTGGCAAAAGACCCTTTACCAACGTAACTTGCAACCTTGCCCCCAGTATATATAGATGGTTCTATGCCTTATGGTAAAAGAATAAACACTGTCTGGCCACATGTCACTGCTTTCTAGGTGTATTAAACTCTGTATTGAAAAATATGATAACAAATGGACATAAATTTATTAAGACCTGGAAAGCAGTGTCTTCCTCAGCATGGGGATGAATTCCTTATTAAAGGTACTTCATCAGGGTTAGATGTATGTTTACCAGAGAGGGTTATCAGTGCTTCTCCTTGTGTCCTCGTGCATTGTCACAGCCCTTGGGCATTAGATCAGGCTGTTATTGCCTATTATTGCCTAGCATTATTTTGGTTCCTATTCTGGAAGAACTGTGTCATTATTTTTTTTATTTAAAAAACAAAACAAAACAAAACAAAAACAAAACAAAACAAAAAACAAACAACTTTCATTTTTCATTTAAATACATTAAACCTGAAATCTAGCATCCAGATCAAAATAATAACTTGGTAAAGCTTTTATCCTTCATTCAACTATTTTTTGAGTTGGGAACCACCTGTAGTTCCCTTTTGCTTAGAGTTCTAGTTTCAGTTCTGCTGTTGAGGAGTCTGTATTAGTGCAATGAGCAAAATGAGCAAGAGCCTCCCAGGCTAAGAAGTGTTTATGCTGCTGCAGTTAGCACTTCTGTAGCATCACCTGTGACAATATGCTGCTGCTGCCCTGAAGGGATGCCAGGTGAGTAACTTTCTGACACACAAAAAAAGCACAGCCTTTCAGTGAAGAATATGTGATCGTTTCCACTGAGGAATACTAACTATAGTTTTATTTTGCAAATTCAGTAATATGTGTTACCAGACATACTGCTTAGGGCATAGAATAATCCCTAATAAACAAAACTAACTGAACACAAGTTTCACTGCAATGAAGGGAGTTATGGATGCTATGCAGAAGAGAAAAGATTTTAGTTTTTTCATCCTTAAGATGAATGGAAAGACCAGGTATCCTTATGACTAGGAAATGGAGACATTTTATAGTACTTTATAGAAGAATTTATACAAACATCATATTTTAATACATTAATTTTTTCCACATAAATATTTCAGCTGTTCCTCTCTGATTAAAGTTAAATAAAAGATATTCAGTTAGCTTAGATTAGCTATTGGGAAAAATAGACTTGGATTTTTAACTCCTAGAAATTGCAATGGTAGCTGAAGAGCTTATTTAAAATGTCAAAATTAGGAAATACATCTTTCTACATGTAAAACTTTGTAAAAAGTTTGTAAAATTTTGTTCTAAAGATCAAAAGAAAAGAATTTTATTCCTGACAAACTTTCAGTGAGAGCACACTGTTGTTCTCCACACTCCTGATGGTAGTTGACTTTCTGCAACTTCTTGGAAAGGATTTAAAAAAGCAAATGTTTTGCTACCTGTGTGAAAATGTCTCTGGGACAGATCTTTGGTATAACTCCAGAACCATTGTTTCCTGCTGCTAATGGGGATTGATATTTTGAGAATGTTAAGGATACCTATTATTTAAGTTTTGATCCATGAAGATTATTGTCTTGCAGAACACATAGCTCAGACTATTAAAAGTATTTTGAAGTTACTTTCAGGGTGCACTTGAAGAAATAGTGCGGTATAAAGGCAGTACTGTGATTTTGTCCTTCAGACCAATTAAGTGAAATTTAAATCAGTGGAAATCACTAGCATTTAGTTTCTCCCTACTGGGGGAACTTCAGAATTAAGAAGACTTGCATAAGGGTCAATTTTGTCCATATGAATGTAAAGCAACTTTGGTGAACTCATTGATTCTTCTTATTGGAATAAAATAAATAAATAAATAATAAAGGTCATTTTCTGACTATGCATCTTAGCATTTTTAATATGAACCACCAGGCATGTATTCAGTGGAAAAGAGATGCATATGCACATACTCAATGGCATGCATTCAGTCTTTCCATTTCTCACACTAATGTAAGAAGAAATTATGTGCTAGCTATTTCTAGAATGCCTGTTACCTTAATGTGTGAGATATAACAAAGTAGAGTCTTCTTTCTCTTCCATTTTGCAATAAAATTAGTTTTGACTATTGCTTTATATGAATCTGCATGATGAAAACTTAGGTTAAAAAGACTTCACAGCTTTTCCACCCCAAGTTATGACAGGAACAATTCCTTGTAAATCTCATTATGATAATCAAATCCTATTACCTTATGCTGGGGAAAAAAAAAAAAAAAAAAGGCATTTACATGCAAGTCAACTTTAGTGACTGGCATCTTTATGATACCTAGGTGCTCTTCATGCTTCTTTTATGAGAATTGAATTAGGTGACCTGGAAGTTCAGAGTAAATGTTTAAGCTTTACTAGTCCTTGAAATGTGGAAAGATGGAGAAGATGTTGCTATACTTGTTAGTGAAACTACTCAGAAATTGAATTACAGATGCTTTCAGGGTCACATCCCATCTTTACGTAATTTGCAGAAGCCAGTTATCTCACTGACCCTCAAGCCTTCTATACAACTACTTCCTTGCTTAATAAAAACAACTAGATCATCTACTTTGACAAGCCAAAACTGGGAGTCAATTTTTAAAGCCCAAATCCAACAAGCTATTAAATATCACTTGCTCAGCATTGCACTCTCTCACCTCCTTCTGCAGCTGAAGGCACTCAGTACCACACTGGATGATGCTCTGTAGCTTGTATGTAATGTGTGCAGTGACTTCATGTTTTTGTTCTATTTTAAAGTCGTTAACTGTCTCTGAAATCTTCAAAATGCAAAAATCACTTTTAAAGAGTTTATTTCCCAGTTTTTTGTTTGTTTGTTTGTTTGTTTGTTTGTTTTACCCTTTCCTTACTCCCTGGCTTTGCAGAGTTTTTAGCCAACATTCTGGAAGAGATAGATAACATGGATGCTACAGCCTGCATTTGAACTCTGTTACTAGGCTGTAGATGTTGTCTATGCTACAGGTTCGTACTGATACAGCTGTGCTACCAGTGCACATAGTGGATGTAAAGTGTGCTGATAAAAGCATTTTCCTGTTGATGTAGATACACTGTTTCCTTGAAAGGCATTAAGTAAATGTGTAAAGACATTCTTTTTCAGGATATTTCCTTACCAACACACGGAAACTTACAAGTGGTCTTCTGTCTGTTTGGCTGTAGCTTTACAGAGTTGTGCTCATTGGTTTGTTACTTCGTTCAACAAATAGTTTAAGCAAACTGTTTAGCTGAACTTCTAGGTATTTAATGTTACTGAAAGTGTTGTTAAGGAAATGGGAAGACATGAAGAGCAATATTAATAAGGTGTGCAGAGAAAATGTCCAATAAGTATTACACTGGTTACAATAAGGCTTTTAACAGAAGAATTCCTTAATAAATTTAGAATAGTTATTAAATAGTGTTAGTGATGTCTGGGTTACCTGGGTCCTTTATTTCCAACACTTGCGAGATAGAAATAAGCTATCTTGTTGTCCAGGGAGGTGGTGGAGTCACTGTCCCTGGGGAAGGAAAGATTGGACATGGTACTTAAGGACATGGTTTAATGGGTGTTGGTAGTGGGATGATCTTGAAGGTCTTTTCCAACCATTATGATTCTAATCTTTTAATCTGTGTGAGCCTGGAGACTCTCATTTTAATGCTGTACTACATTTTCACCTACATTTTCTTAACTTTCTGAATCTCCTTGCTAATCTATTCTTCATTTCTTAGGTGGCAAAGGTGTCCCTTCAACCTTATATACAGCAAATGCTTTGGTAAAGCTTTTTTTTTTTTTGTGTGTGTGTGTGTATAAAGAGCATGATTTCCCAGGGTATGCAATTACTTCATTATTAAAAGTGAGAGAAGCATTTTGAAACCTATGTTGGTTGAATGATGGTCAGATGAGTGAAAGAAAACAGGATGTTCCAGAAAATAGGACAGCATGGTAAAATGGAAATATATGTTGCTTGAATGCCAGTCTTTAATCTCTAGGGGTTGTTTTTTCATTCAAGAATGCAAAATTAATGATATTTGATGAAACTTATTTATTTGCTGCTGGCAAATTATTTATTTATTTATTTATTTATTTATATTTTATTCTTCTTTCATAGTAATAGGGCTACTCATCTTGCACCGCAGAATGGCATGTATCACTGGTTTTGACCAAGGAGAAAATGATAAATCTTTATTGTATTCAACAAGCTACGCAATTTCTGGTCCAGGGCTGGTGAGATTGACATGCTACAGCATTATAAACTGTCCCAATGTTGATAATGCTTAAGTAAAAATAAGAGCAAGTTTATGTCATCTTGGCAAAATCACAATTTTGAATATAACTTTAACTGTGAATAACTTCTGTAGCAGTAAAATTGCTAAATCAGTGGAAAACTTAATCTAGATATCTCTTATCACTATGTAATGTGAGGAGGAAAATTGTAGCAGAAATAAGTACCACAACTTAGTACAAATTGTAAAAATTAGGATTCTTTGCTTTTTTGATTTAAAAGTTTCAAAAAAAGAGTGTTCTATACAGATCTATTCTTTACAAAATGTTCATAGAAACACATCAAGTGGACATTTTTTAAATAAGAGGAAAATAAGATCAAACTTTTCCCTGTCTTTTTTTTTTTTTTTTTTTTTTTTGGAAGCTTTTGTTCAACTTTTTTTTTTCCGTTAAATTGAAAAATCACACTTGGTATGTGGGATTGAAATATTGTCTCATTATCTTCAGTGCTGAAGTTCAGCATAGCAATTTTGTGCCTTTGGTGTGGTTCTGACTGTAATATGCTCCTATCAGTCTCTTGATCCTCTCCTGTTTTCTAAAATACTAGTTATTCTGAAATTTACAAACTTGCGTTTGTAGGATTTTTTCAGCTACATATGGATTTTGGATTTAGGAGAAAAATAACGCTGATAGCACACTGACATTTTAGTTGTTGCAGAGTAGTGCTTACAGAGATAATATAGATGGTGAGATATGATAATATATATGTTATATGATATAATAATCATAATAAATAATAATATGCCCTATTTTCTGTCCTATTTTCTGCCCCTATTTCTGTCCTATTAAACTGTCATCATCTCAATCACAAGTTCAACCTTTTTTTTTTTTTTTTTTTTTTTTTTTTTTTTCCAGTTCTCTCCCCCATCGCACTTGAGGGGGAGGAGCGAGCAAACAGCTGTGTGGTGCTTAGCTGCCTGTCAGGTTAAACCACAGTGCTCTGACTGCAATTTCTAGTGCCATCACCAGTGTCTCGTGTCATTCTGAACATAGGCCTATATTTTATTTAGGCTATTAGATATATGAATAACTCTGAGGGATCTGGGTCTCAGAACCTACATTCCTCATTTCCCTTATCTGTAAATGGGTGGTGTTGCTCATCGGGGTCTTTTTTCAATAAGTACAAGTCTCCATCATGGAGGGAAAAAACAATTGCAAATTGAATTACCTGTAGGGGCATGGGGGACAGGATCTTCCTCCACTCTCAAACTCTATGATAAAGTGTGAGTTTAACTGCTTTGAAACTCAGGGACTATTTTTCGTAGCAATTGCAAAGACTTATACTGATGCAAATCCATTTGGCCTGATTCCATTCGTATATTGACCCAAATGAAAGTACGCTGCAGTCAAGTAACTTACCTCAGGATACAGAATTAGAGTTAGATCATAGTCAGGTCTCTCGTCTGCTATTACTGTTCTTTTTTCTCTCTCCCTCTTTTGATTCGAAAAAGAGAGGAAATTGGCCTGCTTTCCCACTGTGTTGCATTTACACAGTGAAGTGGACCTGTGCAAAAGTAATGCACAAACTTCCAACAGTCATTTTTTACTTGGAAAATGTATTCTTGTGGGCATCTCAAGACTTACACTTAACTGGCAAAGTAATATTTTCTTCTCATTGGCAGGAGACATTCTCTGGTGCAGCCCTTTAGCCTAGAATTAAAATCTCCTGTACAGGAAGGAAATGAGACAAGACTTTCTTTCCTCAGTTTCACCTGATGAAGCCCCAGTACATCAGAGCACGTCAGGACTGTTGGCACGCTCTCAGGGTCCCCAAGGTCTTTTGATATTACTTCCCACAAAGACTCAGGTCCATCCAGAGTGGTGCTGCATTTCATCCTAGGTGATGCAGTGTTTTGCCTTCTTTGCTCTGTGGCTAATTTTATAGCAAAGATTATTAAAAATATGGTTATTTTGTTTGTTTGTTTTGAGGTAGCCGTATTGCCTATGGCTACCTCAAAAGATCATCTGCTTTATTCATGAGACTTTGTGCCCAACACAGGATCCTAAACCAGAAATAAAATGGTGGAATATCAGGTAGGAAAATGGAGTTATTCCTGCATTATTCTGAAGGAATAACAAAATATGAAAGAGAAAAAAAAAAAAAAAAAAAATCAAGCCAGTGTTTTTCATTTGAAGCTACTTGTGTATGGTATCTTTTAAACAGAATGCATATTTCTGTTTAGCAGGGTTTCCAGGTCGAATATTTCTGTTTGCATACTTAACCATAGCAGTTCTGCTCAACTCTTATCCATACGTTGTCCTTTAGAGAAAGAAATGTATCTGGAGGCAGTCTTTTTTAACAACAAAAATCTCCTTGATCTGTCATTGCAGGTGGGGCTGAAGGAAAGCTCAGCTTTTTAAGTGCAGTGAGAAAGCCTTTATGTTCTTCACAGGATTTAGACGGTGCTTGCACAATTCCTTTGCATGTTTCAAAAAGGTATTAAACAAGAAATAAATGGAGAACTTTAATGCTAACCTTCAGATCATTTTTCACAAGACAAGAAAAAAAAAAGGCAGGTAAAATTAAAATGATGTTTTCTTTGTTGGTGAGACTTCATTAGAAATATTATATAATATAGATCATACTTTTTCACTGAAAGATTGTGAAAGATGGAAGTGTGTGTGAGATAGCTCTCTATTAATAGACAATTTAAGCTGACTCCAGGAAACACTCAGATTCTGAATTCTATTGATACCAGCTTTTGCTGTCAGTTTTGCAGGCATTTTTGTTGCTACCAATGGCCATTTAAGTGGAGAAATGCAACTCCCAGCATGAAAGGATTATTTTGCTAATCTCCCTTAAAGCTTCCCCCCAGGTATTCTATCAATATGAGGTTGTTGGTAGGAGACAACTTAAACTTAATATAAATCCTGTTTTTTTTGGAGCTGTGATTTGAAGTTGCATGGCATTCCACAGTCATGTAGAAGGGTATTTACTAGAACTGTGTGTATCCATTATTTCATTCTGCTGTCCCCTAAATCTAAAACCCAGTAGGAATATTTTTTCCTGTAGCTGCCCTGGCAAATATGCCTTTTATTACAGGAGAATCACACTGCTTTCAAATCCAATTAGACTCATGCTATCCTGCTGTGACATACATTAAAAATTAGTAAATGAATCTTACAGAATGACCTGCTGCTTCTGCCATAGTGTTCCTTCATTTTGTTAAAGGTTTCTTCAACCTGAATTTTATTTTTTCTGCTTTCCTACAGTGGGTTCTTTTAGGAAAGGAGAAAATAAGGAAACACAGAAAACGTATTCAGAGGCAGTGCTGCAAATGGTACAGTAAGTTCCATCAGAGATAACTGAGATGACCCACCACTTTAAAAAATGTTTATAATAATAATAAAATAATTTCCAGGGCCCAGGACTAACTGTCAAGAGAACCCACAAGCAACTCATTTTCTTTGTGTAGGCTTTAAAACTCCCACAAAAACATCCACAGTTTAGCTACCTTACAAGTGAAGGAAATGAAGCAGATGAAGCTCCTGTCCCAAAGGTACATTGCAAAGTGATTTCACCAAGAAACCTAAGATTTACTAGGATTCTCCTCAGTAAAAGTGATACCAGCAAAATCATAGATCATTATAGCCAGTGTTGGACCTGGCTGATTCTTGCTGATTGACTGAGTCTTCATTTTGTTACATGTGAGAACTTTTGGTCTAGCACATTGGAATACGAACTAACACACTAAATATTTTATTCTGTGCAAAATTCAGTATCCCAGGCTTTAATTCAGCTTCATCAAAAGAGTCCTTATTGTAAATAAAATTGCCACAATTCAGGAGAGTAAGAGAGGAGAGGCATAATAATTAAAGCACAAATAATCAGAGCATTTGACTCAATTAAAATTTATTATTAAAGTATGCTCTTTAAAATCTTTCATACATTAAAAGGTGCTTTACCTTGATGAGGTATTCTAGCTTGAGGCACTGGGTTTTGGGGACTGTGAACCTTGCAAAGACTATCCTGACAAATGGAGTGGGCCATGTATATGGCACCATAAAGCTCTGTCATGCTCTAGCAAGTCCTATCTATCAAGTGATCTTTGGACTGTTCCAGTGGATAGCCACAACAGGAAAAGTCCGCACCCAGCAGTGCTACCTATGTAGGTCCATCCTTCATGAACCAGAGGGTGCCTTCATAGTTGCCTTAGGGAAAGACCAGACCATCTGGAAAACAAGAGAGCACTGGAGATAATGTGCACAGTGATTCCCTGAGGGTTGGTATGAGGTATGAGCCCTGTGACTGCACAGTAGCGTGCCTGGGACTGGTCCATTCATATGCCAGCTCTGGGATGAGGGAGCCTAGCACAAACTTTGCCTCTGCTCTCCAGTGTGCCAAGCATATATGCAGTGTATCTGAGGCGTGTACCTAGCTGCTTTGTTCTTCAGATCTAGGCCTGCAAAATGAAATCACAGAAGTTCTGAGAGGGCCCAAAGGCTGTCTTGGCTTTAACACTTTGATAACAACCTTTGTGTTTGAAACAAAGCTTTCCATAGTGGTTTGGTTTTGTTTATCTATTATATGTTATTTTCAGTCATATGTTTTAATTGCTTAATTCATTTTAATTTGTGTTGTTATGAGATTTTTGTACTGAGACTATCCTGTTTGCTCAGAAACTTGATTTGTCCCCACAGCTGCAATCTGAAAAACTTTCCTAGCTATGGTGGTCTTACAGAAGCAGGCTGCATACACCATTGTGCATGAGCATTTAGTCATGGTAGCTTCAGTGAATGATCAGGTATCAAAATGTACTGGAACTCTTTCTATCATTTTTGTTATGATTTTTTGTCAGAACATGGAGTCTGAACTGAATATATAGGGTTTGGATCATGTTAGTTTTTCTCTTCTGCCTTGTCACCTTGTAATGCTGTGGTTTGTATTACAATTTTGCCGATTATTCACCCAGGCTATTCAATTTCCAAGACAATGTGCCTGGAAATAACTATCATCTTTTCCCTCTGTGATACCTGTGCTTTCTTGTCAGTGACTCACTCAGCCCCTGTTCTTTTTCTGAATATGTAGTTTTAATAGAAATGCTAAAGGTAGTAAGTCTACTTTAATGACTAAGTGCATTGAAAAGCACAGAGCAGATGCATTAAACAGGAATTTAGAGCTTGTCCTCAAAAAGCATATGAAACCCCACCAGAAAGATGGCTAATCTTTAAGACTAAGACTGCAACTGTGGTGTCACAAAGGAGGAACCCCTTTTATATCCCGAGGGGGCTGGTTTGCATCTCTTTTCCAGAGGTACAACAATATCAGAGAATTTGCCTGCTTATGCGTTCTATTAGGTAAGCAGGTGGGGGGATAAAAGAGGCAGGAAAAGACTGGAGTCTTATGTTCCTCTCTGTCCTTCCTCAAGGATCTTTTTGCTGGTTTGAATGGGTAATAATTTGCTGTTCTGTTTTGGTCAGAGATGGACCTAACCTTCTGTCAGAAATTATGGCAATTAATTGTTTTATAGGTCATTGATTCATCAATGGCTCTTTTTCCAGCTGAACTAATGGTACTCCATCTAGCAGTTCTTGTTTATGCTTTATTTACATCAGCTCCTCTCTAGAGCCAATAGGAGCAATCATTAGCAAGGAGTTCTTGTGCTCTTTCAGGCTGGTAAAACCTGTGTAAAAGCTGGAGGCTGTTGCAAAGGAGTGAGAACAAGCAGGGTGTAAGCATCCAAGCTCCTGGCTTGCTTTGCACCAGGCAGTCCCCTGGCAGCAGGGTTCTCTGTGTAAAACACTCCTCCTCGAGTTATCGCCACAAGGAGGAGTAATCTGACCCACATGTATTAGACTTATTATATATATATATATATGTATATATAATAAAATACATTAAAAAAAAAAAAAACTCTGGAGTCACCTACTCCAATCTCTGCAAACATGATCCTCGGGGATGAACATTTGCATTGAAATTAGTGACCCTCTACCATATCACTTCCCTGTTCACTCATTTTATACTATTTAATCTACATTTTCCCCTTCAGTAATTTTGAGCCATTACTGTACTTCTACCTGCTTTCCATATGCTGCCAACACTCCTCCCACAGCAGCCTCCAACTTCTTTTTATTAATTCCTCTTAAGTACTCAAAGCCTGTTATCCTGTCATCTTTTCTCTAGACAGGGCAAATTCAGCAGTCAGTTTTTTTCCTAACCATTCTTAACATAATAGTTACTGTCTTCTGAGCTTTGAGGATTTATTTTTTGTTGTTTGCTGGCTGCCCTAGCTGGGTCTCTTTTTTAAGCTACCACTATTTACCGCTAGGGAATGTTCTCAGCGGTGCTGATTGCTGATGCAGGCGTACTAGTGAGGACTACATAAAATATTTCAATTCCATGAATAATACCTTTTTTTATGTACCCAAAAGGACAGCAATCAGTGGGATATCAGAAAACACTAAATTTTACAGAAGTCAAAGTCACTGGGTACTGTGGAAATTGGTGACAAATGACATATGAAAGTTTAAGGAAAATGAAGAAGTATCTTAATAATCTTGTTAATAATACGAACATGTAGAATTATTTTATTTTTAAGAAAAAAGTTAAAAAAAATAATTATTTTTAAAGAAGACTTAGAAATAATACTTTAAATCCTCCTGTCCTTGTGTTCTCCACAAAACATTCTGGGCCAAGCTCCTTCACTGATGAGCTGCCAGTCTTGAGTCAACCAAAGCCGCAGTGCTTCCCGTGGTCTGCAGGGCATCTAGCTGGTGCCACTGTACAGTGCGCTGCCCAAATGGCACCTCCTATTGTCTGGTTAATGCATCGCCTCCTAAGCACAATATTAGCTGAGCGTAGGTGAAATAACTTAGCAGGAAGGCAAGGTCCAGTTTGAAAGAACCTGCACTAATTTTGATTCAGAGTTAGGAACACCTGTTTATAGTGATACCATGAAAAGGAACATGCAGCATAGATTTTTAAAAAATCTTTTTAAATTGAAGGGATGAAGGTTTGCCTTGTGCATAAATTATGTTTGTTTGCTTTATTCCTAATTTGCAAATAATTGTGTATAATGTGCACTTAAGGTTATTTGAAACAAATCTACAATACCCCATCTTCTTTCTCTCTCAATACAGTGCCAAAAGCTAATGGGGGAGAAGGATAAATTGCTTAAAAATATAAACCTTTAATTAAAGGTATCTGTATGCGAAGGTTTTTTCCTCAGAATATTATTCAATGTTGCCACCTTCAGGCCAAAGTTTGTCAAAGCGTTTAGGCAGATTTGACCAACCTAGAATCTTACGAATCTGTATTTTTACAGGTTTAAAAACCAAGGTAGTGCTTTCTCTTCTGCGTGTTGGTAGGGCGAGGACAGGCAGGGGTAGCAATGTGAATTTGGGGAAATTAAATTCCTTTAGCTTAAGGAAGGAAAAGCCAAGGGGAGAAAAAGACTACAGTTAATGAATCCTATAAAGTGTATGGTGTCCTTTAATAAATCATTTCAGAGAATTAGAATGATGCTTGCTGGTCTGCTGCAGTTTACTTGTTGTTGCATCATCTTTTGCAGATCTTTCCCCCAGACTTTCACATTGTCTTTCCAATTCTACCCTGGCAGGATACAGGTGAATTGTAAAGGAAATAGATTTGGCTTGGTTGAAATTCAGATCAAAGTTAAACCTGAACTTATAGGAGATATTCACTTAATTACAGAGAGAGAGTAAATTCTGCCAGAAAAGAAGCAAGTTCCTGTTACAGTAATTAAACTTTGTTCTCAGTCTGTAGCAAAATTGCTACAGCTATTTGGTTGTACCAAATATTTGAATCTCTCTTTATGGGTTCAGTGATAAAACTGATAAATGTAGCTAACACTTGTAGGTAGGCACTTGCATTAAGTAACATTCACTGTGTCCATGTTCTTGCCTCTGCTGGTTTCTTCCAGTGCTAAGTAGCGAGACCAGTCCATCGCGCTGAGTTATTGATTAACTGATGACACGAACCCATTTCCTATGTATCCAAACCCAAATCCTTTTGAAATACAGCATTACACAGACGGTGCCTTCCACCCAGAAAAAAAGAATGTCGTGCTGTTCAGTAACAACAATGGCAAACACTCCCTTTGGATTGAGGCATAACGCTTCACTTCCCTCTTAAATGGTTTTGCACTGTTGCACTAAAGAGCTGGCACATTACTCCCCACAGGTGGCTGCATTTTAGCGGCTGGGTGAAGAGAGTCTATTTCATCTTTCAGCCAAAGTGAGTACTAAACATAACATAGGGCTCCTCTATTTCCACAGGCTATTAACCTTCCAAAACATCCACCTCGGAGGCTAAACTTTGCAGTACTTCAACTTCGATTCTGAGAAATGTCTCTATTCCAGAATGACACATTAAGTGAGAGTGAATTAAGTTCCCGTGCGACAAATGGTAAGCATGTGCTAGAGCTAAGCAGGGGCTTAAACAGCTTTCTGAACTTAGTTCTTATCAAAAGTAGTATTTTTATTTTAGCAGATTTGAGCAAAACCTCCTCATCTGTCTTTAAGTAACAAGAGAATATCAATAGGGCGCATGACCTGAATGAACTACTTTCTCTCTGTAGAAGCATTTTAAAATATGGTACATTACCAATAGTATTTTCATAGGGTTTACAAAACAGAGCAGAAGTTCAGAAGAACTGAAAGCTGACATCTCCAAAAGAAAGCAGTAGGTCTGCAAAGAGACTGGTCAGCATCCTTAACATTAAAAACAAACAAAACAAACAAACAAAAACCACCTAGCTTTCTTTCAGGGAAATAAAATCCTCAATCCTCATCCAACTGACAACAGGACTGCCTAAACAAATAGTTTAATTTCTCTTAGTTGATGGTAATATTTACCTAATAGGGCAGATGGAAAGGGTTATTCACAGTAAGTAGCAGGGCTGGTTTTTAAACCAATGGCACTTCAAGAGCTTAAAGTGTGAGTACAATCCCAAGTGAACTGTGGGGGAGGAGCTTTAAGAAGTAAAGGGAGATATGTATATATGTTACAGCTGGGTTAAATAGGATGCTGTATATGCCATGTCTATAAAGTATTGCACAAAACCATAGTAGAGAAAGGCAATAACTAAGTTCAATACCTCATTTTGATTCTGACTATCATTTAGAAAATACATCTGGAAATTAAATATTATCTGATAATATAATTATTATTACCTGATAATATAATGATTATTATATTATAATATAATTAAATATTATTTTATAATATTAAATATTATAAAATGGACAATTATAACAAAAAAATGAAGGGTTGTAGAAGTGGGTGGTTAGTCAGAAATACTATCTAAAATGGAAGGAGGAAATAAAAGTGAATTTAGCTATTGAAGGGAGGAAAGTGCGTCCAACAATAGTTCATCATTCAGTCACTGGAAAAGAGAGCTTAGCAGTCCAAACAACAGATTTTGAAATATTTAATCTTCAGGATCTGTGGATTTATGTATACGAATAGGTGTCTTGACTGTTTTCTCAAATTAAATTGATTGAGCTCTGTGCATTATATTACATGGATTTATTCTGATTAGATCTAAAGCTAAACATCTTTCTGCCCAAGGGAGATTCTGAGACTCAATAACTTTTTTTTTCTTTTTTTCTTTTTTTTTGTAATGTCATGCATTTGTATCAGGGACACTGCAGTGTTGTTTCTTCATCTATGGTAGCTCAGATACCAGCATGCCAATTGACTGCTCCCATGCACTTGAAAAGCTGCTATAGCTCAGTGTGGCTACATGGGGGCATTTATAATACACTTGTCACAGTGGTATCTGAGCACTGTATAATCTCTAAAGTGCTTGAGGATGAATGGCATATATAAATGTAGAATATTATTACTGTATACTCTACCTAATTGGGACATGCTGAATAGGGATAGCTGCTTTACTGGGTCTATCTCCGTGGAAACTGATGGCAGTGTATAGTAATGACTGTTAGTTAATCAAGGTAGTATTGGCATATGTTCTGCTTAAGAGAGGTCTGATTTAGTTTCTTCCAAATCAAGTGGTGTTTAGCCAGGTGACAAATGAGTGTGAAATACTGAACTGTTTTTTTTTTTTTTAAAAAAAAAAAAAATGTAAGTTGCCAGATAAAGATGATGAGGTACATTTTCCTACATGCTTGGGTGCTTCAGTCCAGCATGGCTGAGTTCAGTGGCACTGGCTGAGGGTAGGAGCAGCCCACCAGCATAGCACCAGATCGCTTTGGATCATGGCACTGATGAGCCTGCTGGCAATGCTAATTCTCACTTGGCATTTCCGTAGCTTGGAACAGATGAGTGAGAATGGGTGTTGTCCCACACACAGATATGCACCAAATACCGTGTCACACCATCCAGTTATGGGTCTGATCATTCCAAAACAGCCCAGGGTGTGTGGTGTTCCTTCTTTCTGGTTTTCCCTTGTGGAAGGCATCAGAGCTTAGGGATTGTGTGCGAGCATGTCACTCTCTTCAGCAAGTTGCCTTGTGATTACTTCTTCCTTGTCAGAGCCTTGCAAACCCAGTTTCAAGCACAGATGGGCCCAAGTAGATATTTTCATTTGAATTCAGTAAGTGTCCTTGGACTGTGGTTAAGTCAAGAGCAAAGCAGGAGTTCTGCTAAATTTAGCTGCCGTCTGTAGAAGGACTAATTCGATTTTTAGTGTTGAGAAACACTGGCTTGATGGACTTGGCACATAGATGGAATTGCTACCACTTTATCATCTCAGATAGCCTTAATCCATTTGCTTAGCTCTAATATATGACTGTATGAGTACGTGCCTTATTCCATAAGAATGTTGATTTTCTCCCACCTGACAAATCATATATTCCTTTCATAGGAAAGAAACACAGTCTTCTCTGTTAGAAAGGTAATCATATTAGTAAATATTGCAAATTATTGTATTCTTTGTAGCAGGGTCCTAAAATGAAAAGCCCAGAGATGCTCATTAATAATTAACAGCCTCACTATACAGCTGGTAAACACCTTGGATTGTTTTATTTTACCATGGAACCAAAGAGAATTTATCCTTTCTCCCATATGAAGAAACCCTAGAGATACTGATAACTCATTTCTGATTAAAAATCAGAGAATCACAGAATCGTCTAGGTTGGAAGAGACCTCCAAGATCACTGAGTCCAACCTCTGACCTAATGCTAACAAGTCCTCCACTAAACCATATCCCTAAGCTCTACATCTAAACGTCTTTTAAAGACCTCCAGGGATGGGGACTCAACCACTTCCCTGGGCAGCCTATTCCAGTGCCTAACAACCCTTTCAGTAAAGAAGTTTTTCCTAATATCCAACCTAAACCTCCCCTGGTGCAACTTTAGCCCATTCTCCCTCATCCTGTCACCAGGCACGTGGGAGAACAGACCAACCCCCACCTCGCTACAGCCTCCTTTCAGGTACCTGTAGAGTGCGATAAGGTCGCCCCTGAGCCTCCTCTTCTCCAGGCTAAATAGTCCCAGCTCCCTCAGCCGCTCCTCATAAGACTTGTTCTCTAGACCCTTCACCAACTTCGTAGCCCTTCTCTGGACTCGCTCAAGCACCTCCATGTCCTTCTTGTAGTGAGGGGCCCAAAACTGAACACAGTACTCGAGGTGCGGCCTCACCAGAGCCAAGTACAGGGGGACAATCACTTCCCTGGACCTGCTGGCCACGCTGTTTCTTATGCAAGCCAGGATGCTGTTGGCCTTCTTGGCCGCCTGAGCACACTGCTGGCTCATAGTCAGCCGACTGTCAACCAACACTCCCAGGTCCTTCTCTGACAGGCAGCTTTCCAACCACACATCTCCCAGCCTGTAGCTCTGTTTGGGGTTGTTGTGCCCCAGGTGCAGGACCCGGCACTTGGCCTTGTTGAACTTCATACCGTTGGCCTCAGCCCATCGGTGCAGCCTATCCAGATCATCTTGCAGAGCCTTCCTACCCTCGAGCAGGTCGACACGCACACCTAACTTGGTGTTGTCTGCAAACTTACTGAGGGTGCACTCGATCCCCTCATCCAGATCATCGCCGAAGATGTTAAAGAGGACTGGCCCCAGTACCGAGCCCTGGGGGACTCCACTAGTGACCGGCCTCCAACTGGATTTGACTCCATTCACTAAGACTCTCTGGGCCCGGCCACCCAGCCAGCTCTTAACCCAACGAAGTGTACGCCAGTCCAAGACATGAGCAGCCAAATAAAAATAAAAATATAAAGTCACCATGAAAGCACTAGCTGATCTAAGAAATTATTTGAGCATTTTTTTCAAAATTATTATTTCTTTTGATACAAGTACTGTCTTCCATATGAGAAAACACCCTGTGCAATGGATCTGGTAACTGCTAGAAGCCATCTTGCTAGAGCTGCTTGAAATGCACATTGTAAAATTAAAATCATTCAAAGTTCATTCTTCTTCTGAGTTTACAGAATTTCCATAAAAGTTCGGAGTTTCCATAAAAGTTCCGTAAAAAAAAAACAGTGTTTCTGTGATTTTTTCTTTTTACGCCGTCAGTTATTTCTGCACTATAAAAAACTTCGGATTTGCTTCTTATCCTTAGCTGAAAGGCATCAAAAAAGCTGAATGAAAGCCTATGATGTTAATCTTCAGTTCTAACCTCAACAGCAAAATTGTTGTTTGTCTGTGTACCTTGTACCCTACATTTGATACGTTTCTCAAAACTTCAGCTGCTGAAATCACATGCAGAACTAATCTTATCAGACTTACACTGTCTAAAAATGAAAGTGTCTATTTTAAACTGGTTTCCGAAGTACTCATGCTTCATACGCAGCTGTGTAAATAGCGTGTTTGGTGGAGTTCCAAGACAAGGTCAGGTGAGCCTCTTTCTGGAGATGCTTTTCTGGCCTTCTCCACTAACAGAAAGGGACTCTGGCTGACATGGATGGCCAAAACAGTACCTCTTTACTTTCTGAAACTCATTGTCTTGGATCTTTATGTTAAACTCTTCACATGCTTTCGATTCTCTACCTTCAAGAAGAATAGTGCACCGCATGTTGTTTTTCTTTGCAGTTTCTTTTCAGAATAAAATACTCTCTAACATGGCTTCTATTCCCTGTACTTCCTGCCTATTTCATGTTAGACTGAAGATGGGGCTAGAAAGGTCTCTACTGCTCTGTACTGCAGGTACTGGAGCTCTTATCTGCCTCCCTGGTGAGCAAAGTTCTCAGTTTGCTCAGTGCAGAGGAGCCACCTAACTACTTCTTGTGGGACCAAAAATGAATCGGGGTACCTCCTTGATGAAGGTCTCAGCAGAGCTCTTGGGACAGGCCATAAAAGCATTTCACATGCAAATATTCTACTCACATTTGTAGTTGTATAATCTAGATGAGTACCTCCTGATTTAGAGATTTGAGAACAAAATGTAGCCCTATTAACTTAGCTGTTCCTAGGCTGTCAGAATGTCAATTATGACTAGTTGGACCCTGGATAATTAGACAACAAATTTCTTGTTAACTGCCAGTAGGAATCAATTTTTTGTATGGTCTTAATTTATTGTATTTCACAGAGTAGGTGTATTTCACAGACTGATGATTAGTTTTATTCTGTGTAAGCCCTTTCAAGTCACAGGATGAAATAAAATTATGACCAAGTCTAACAATGGCCATGGATCAAGATGTTTTTTCTCTCTGTCATCAAATGGAGTGTTATGAAAAGGTTTCCTTCCATTATTAGTTTAGGAAAGAAGGCTAAATTTGAAAAATAGAATGGAAAATAAAGGGAAGGCTACAGTCTGCAGTAGGCAGAGAGACACTATTTCAACTCTTCCCAATTTGCTAGAAAATATCTTTGCATATCTCATCATTATTTTTGATTTTCCCCATTTTCAGCTTCTGTTAAAATAGTCACTGAGGCTGTTGCCTTAAACTACAGTGGCTAAACAGCTTTAGTATGGGGTGAATTTGCAACAGGATTGTTATAATTTGTGTCCAGGGACTAGAAAGAACTGTACATCATAATGCAAGTGGCATATGCAATCATCTAAATGGTGAAACAAAAAGGAAAAGAAAGGAAATCACTCATGGACATGCCTGGGAATTGACAAAATAGTTTCCTCAGAAGCAATTCTTTCATATTATGAAAATATATGCTTGGACCACTTTAAAACTTTTTATTATTTACTCAATAGACCGTAACGGCTCTGAAGCTTACTGCAGTGTTTGTTCAGTAGATCAGCTCTGTATTTCTGGTCTATCATGTAAATATATATTGGAACAATTCTAAAAGGGTGCATTTCACTCAATAGACCATAGTGGCTCCTCTGGTACCTGTTACGTTGTACAGTATTTTGTAGTATATTGCAGCTCCAGTGTTAATACAGATATACTGATCTCCATGGAGTGCTCTTTTCTGTGCTCTAAGGACTGCTTTTCCAAACCACTCAGGTGCCTGAATGGAAAGGAAGATCACTCCAAGCAGTATTATGTTGTGCCATGCTCCTGTCCCTCTCTTTAAAAAAGAGGACCTGCTGGAAATGAGCAGTTGGGAATTGCCACTGTCCAAATTTTCCTAGAGGAACCTACAGTTAAACTAACATGAAACAAACACAACTTCCTCCAATCTCCAGTAGTCCCTAAATGCATGTTTGAATATTTTGGTTTGCTGGTTTATCTGTGTCTCAGTGAGGTTATTTTAAACACACAGGATTTGATGTCTTTGAGATAGATATTCAGCTTTGCCCAGTTCTTGTTAGGACTCTCCATTGAGGATTTGCATGCTTCTAGTGACCCAAAAGCAAAGCTGGAACAGCAAGCTGGAACATTTTATTAATATCCAAGGTGCAAAGGTTCACTACCGAAGCCCTGAGCATCTACAGGTTGTGGGAGAGAAGCACTTCTACCAACAGCTGTTACTCAAGACTGCCAGGCTTTTCACCTGTGCCTGGCTTTCCCACACAGTGACAAAACCTGTTTGAGTCATTTACTTCAAGTGCTCTGACAGGACTAGGATGCTGCATTAGCCAGGAAAACACTTAAAGGCTGGACCAGAATCTCAGTGCATGTTGGCTGTATCACTGGAAATATTTTGCATTGTTATCTCTGTTCTTTCCCTTATGTTGGTTAAACAAAGTTGATTAGTTATGGGGGTTTGTTTTCTTTTTTTATTTTTATTTTTTTATTTTTTATTTTTGCCTTTTCTTGTTTTCTTAGTTCTTTCAATGCTGCTGGCATTGCTGAGACATTAACACCAGTAAGAGGGGAGTTTGCATATGCAAATTTTACTCCCTTAATTAAAATTGGGAGCACTTGATTATGCTGCTAAGCCCCACAGCTGCAAATATGTAAACAAAGGTTACATGTTTAGAAAGGAAAAATGAGCCTTAAGTCATGTTTTTGTGACAGACTTTTGTTAGTTCTTAGTCTGCTGTGAAGCCCAGTGCCAAATTAAATTCCTTATTCCTAGATTGAAGTTCATGCTGTTCCAGGAACTCACTTTGTGGTTATTTTGTTTAGGTTTGGGATTGCTTCATTTTCATTTTGTATTTGCTCGTCTGACTTGGAACCCCTTGCTTTCTGCTTGGTAGGGATAAATCAGATCAGGTGTAGCTTGTATAATGTGATGGGTGCATCTACAAACAGTGATTAACAGGAAAAAGAAGTCATGGGGGGTTGTTGGTTTAAATTATATTCCAATGTGTGGCCTTAGGCCTTGGAAACCCAGGGAACGCCGTGTTTTTGCTGTCTCCAGAAGCTATGCATGATTTTCATTGGTGGACCTGAGAATGCAGGTTGGTGAGATATTTTCTCTTGCGGTAAACTTCTTTCTCAAAATGCTTATTCCCACCCTTGCACAGTAGTCTTTAGCAAGTTTCACTTATGTCAGTACAGCTCTCCTTGGTAATTGGGTCATTCAAAAGATCCAATAAAGAGCAAAGCAATAAACCCTAGCAGAACACTTCTTCTAAAACAGTTCAGTTATCTAATTCAGAGCACAGTTCTGTACTATGCTGGTACCACCAAGAGCTGTGGTGTGAGCCAGGGAATAATTGGCTGGGGAGGTGTAAAGTGAGGAGTAAGAATTTCTTAGACTAGATAGAATATACCATTGACATGACTGTACTGTGCAGATGGACCCTCTCTGATACAGACAATGCCATTACATTTCAGTTTTCCTTATTTTTTCTAAGCATAAAACATTGTAGTGGTGCAGATTTGTTTTTCTTACAAACATATGGCTTATTGAGTTGTTAAATTCTCTTTTTCTGACCAGTTATCTTCTAGTCTTAACGCATAACTTCAGTCTCAGAACAGATGGGAATTAAAAGGACAATAGATGCTTATTCCCACACCTTCCCTAGGTGTTTCCTTAAGAATCTATGTATATGGTGCAAAGCAGGTGTGATATTCTACCTTGCTGTTTTGTTATACTTGTTTTGTAAGGCAAAACTGGCTGTACGAGTCACTTGTCAGTAGAGAATGAGACTGTTGTTATAGGCAAGAAGCTCTGAGATTTCCTAAGGCGTGGTGTGATGTGCCCTGTTAAATTTTTAAGAAGGAATATAGCAGAAACTTATTTTTTTCAACATTGTTCTTAACTTTAACACTTTGAGATCTTCTGTTATTACTGTCTGACTATCTATCTTTTTTGTGTAATGTGAAATATATGCATCAAAATTCAGTATCTGCACAGACAACTTTTCCATAAATAGACAGGCTTGGGAAATGGCACTGTCCCTCGGAAACAGCAAAGGGCAATGCCAATGCATCACACTTCCAGTTTGCAAGTTCCACCGACTCATTTCACCAAAGGATACAAGTCCACTCCTCACCCTCCACATGCAGTCTCTAATTGATTAGGGATGACAACTGTAACAGAAGTGGCCACAAACTTCACGGGCCCCTGGAGAAACTCCAGTGAGATTGTAGCTGTCGGGACCTAAGTTCGAGGCAGATCACAGCTACCTAATCACCTATCAGAGTACAGACTTAGGTGAGATTTAGTGCAATTAAGAAATACAATTTTGATCAAATCCCATAGAAGTAAGACAGGTATTCACCTACTCTACATACTGACCCTGGCATAAACATGCAAATTGCTGTGCTTTCATCTGTGATATAGAGAGAGACTTCACATCATCTGAAAAATGGATCTCTACAATTTGTCTTAATTTTGCAGAGTATTTAGATGCATGGCCACAGCAACACCCAAACTAGATTATTAATAGAAAGAGATGCATTTTCTAAAGATGAACTGGAACCCAAACACAAAGGGCAAGTTTCAGTTATCAAGATAAAGCATCTTCTTTTGTCAGTTCCTGCACACATCGCATTAACATTAATGACAGTTTCAGCCACACGCATGTGTATCTCTCATTAACACTAATGGGCAATACATGCACATAGATCTCTGGTTAATACTGGTGGGAATTACATATACGTGGAACACTCATTAGCATTAATGAGGGTTCTCCTGTGGTTATCTAATGATCATTAATGGGAGTTACACGCATGTGTATTCCCCATTAACATTAGTGGCACGTGCATCTCTCATTAATATTGATGGGGAGTACAGGAAGCCATATCTCATTAATATTAGTAGGAATGATACACACACTGCAAGGAGACAGCTATTCCTGCTATATCCTCAGTGAAGGAAGTTTGAGCTGTTATTAACTGTGTTCGATGGAATCTTTAGTTTGTGCTGTATTTTCTTGGTGAATTTTCCAAGGTCTCCATGACCTTGGCCCCAGTGCACAGGTTTCCTTCCCACATGAATGACCTGTTTCTGAAAAAGCCCAAACATTCTTTTCTTTGATACCAGCGAGCATGTCATCTCTGCAATTTTTTTAAGCAAACATATTTCTGAACTGCTGTTATTTCAAAGGAAATCTGTATGTGCTTTTCACAGCATAGGGTGGCACACACCAGCTGCTGAGTTATTACAAATTCTTGTGATCATAACTCCATTTTACATTGTGCAATAATGTGGTATTGTGTTAAATTCTGATGTGGTTCCTGATGAATGTAGTAAAGACTAAAGTCCATAGTTTCCCCTTAGAGTTTTAGGGGAGGAAAAAAAAAAAAAAAAAAGTGCAGAGAATAGCTACAAAGCTGGCAAAGGGACTAGAAAGCAAAACATATGGAAAGTGGCCAAGGGACTTGAGGTTGTTTAGTCTGGAGAAGAGGAGACTGGGGGAAACCTCATTGTTCTCTACAAATACTCTACAAATACCTGAATGGAGTTTGCAGGGATGCGTTGTGTCAACTTCTTTTCTCAGGTAACAAGAGACCATTTCCTTGTGTCCTGTCACAAGTTGCTCCTGGGTAGGTTTAGATTGGACATGAGGAAGTATTTATTTATGGGGAGGGTGGTCAACCACTGGAACAGGCTGTCTGGGGAGGTGGTAGGGTCACCATCCCTGGAGGTGTTAAGAGACTTGTTGACATTGCACTAAGGGAGACGTGATTTGGTGATGGGACTTCATAGGTCGGATTGACGGTTAGAATTGGTGATCTTGATGGTCTTTTCCTGTATGACTCTATGATTCTCTTCTGTGATTCAGTGTTGCATTCAAAAACATGTTCTCACGCCTGCCAGACCTCTTCTGCAGGACTGCCTATAAGACTATGTTAAATCTCCTTTTTTTTAACATCTGCCTTTGCTGGTGCACAGTGTCAGTGCAGAGATCCATGTTGCATGTGGTGGGGCAGACCTGTCCTGCTGGGTTGCTCCTGGGCTGCTCTCTCCTCCTTGGGGCAGCCACCCCTGGGCAGGTGCTGAAGAGCAAGGGAGAAAGTGCACGTAGTGTCCTTGTGGTGTGAACAGGCAGAGCTGAGGAAGGCTGATCACTCTGTAAAGTTACATATATGGAGAGAGGCAAAGGTGGTCACGTAAAGTTCTGGTCTGGGAATCCGGCGATCTGCAGTCAGTTCTCACCTTCATATCCCATTGTAAGATAAATTATTATTATTATTATTTTTTTTTTTATATACCTACTACCTTGTACACAGGAATTATATCCTGAAATAAGATATCCAGATGCCACCGTAATGGCTTAGCTACAGTTAATGCTAACTGTAACAGCCATATCAGATATATGCTGTTTAAAACAGAAAGTAATACATCTAGTTTTAAAAGTGCCCTTTGGTAAGATAGTCTTATTGCTTTTCTCATTACTGTACAGAACTAGAATATTCATTGCCCATGCAAATTAGTTACAAAAAACAATGTTTACAAATAACAAATGAAAACTAAAGGATTATGCTTGGCAAACGCAAGTGTACTAAATCAGATTCCCTAAGGCTGGGGGAGGTATAGTGCACCTCCCTGTGCCAGTAAGCCCCCTGCTGCACAAGAAAACTCCAGCACAGGAGCTTCTGGAGAGAGGGAGCAGAATGAGAGTGTGAGAGCAGTTTTAACTCCCACAGGAGCTATGCAGACAAACTGCCTTGCGCAGTCCTTTTCCACCTGCCTTAGCTCTACACCTTTGGCAGCTTGCACAGAATACTCTTTTGTTTCCTTATCATTACTGTGGTGCAAGAGTTGTTGGTTTGTTTACCAGCAGATGCTTCATTGCTGGGCTCCCTGACCTTGGTGGGGTCCATATGTGTCCTATATGTAATGTGTTTCAATTCACATGAAAATCAATAATGAATTTAGATACAGCAGACATAAATGCCTGAAACTCTTTATAAGAGCACACATACAGACTCAAACGTATGCTTGCATAAGACACATGTGCATCCACATTCATCCGTCCTGGAAAGTCTAATGCAGGAAAGGTGATTCAAGTGCTAAAGGATGACAGATGTCAGAAGACATCAAGGAAAATCATAACAATAATATTCTGTTTGGCTACAGCAGCATTAAAGATTCTAATCTGTAACTACAGCTTTCACTTATAATTCAGAATTCAGCTGCTAAACAAACTAAATAATTTATCAAGTACAATATGTTCCAACTCTGCAGCTTGCAAAAGCTGCAGCC
This sequence comes from Nettapus auritus, assembly GCA_011076525.1. NCBI lineage: Eukaryota > Metazoa > Chordata > Aves > Anseriformes > Anatidae > Nettapus > Nettapus auritus. The sequence goes on along the minus strand of CM021772.1, from coordinate 4,277,509 downwards.
ATACCTTTGTTTCAAAGAGTCACCAAATGGTGGAAATGTCAAGCTCTTCCTTAAAGTGCATCTTCCTCAATTCCCTTGGTAGATACAACTGATTTTTTTTTCTAAAGATGTTTTATTGTTTTTCTACTTTTCATCAGGGTGGGGTTGCCATGGCAATAAAGTAGGATGTCTTGCTGGATTTCACCTTTGCTGTCTTGCTTCATATGGTTCTCTGTCCTCAGAGCAAACATGGTGGATGCAGTGCACATACAGATGTCTGATTTCAGATTTCTTTCTCGAGTGTGCTTGGCAGCTGCTCTCCTGAGACAGGCAAAGCAGCACTTCACAAGCAGTAATTCACATTCATCCTCCCACTCTCTAATGGCCACCATCACGTCTCACTTGCTTTGTGAGCTCTCTTTCAAGACGGACAAAGCTTTTCATGAAAGACTTACTCCCAGTGTGAACAGAAACTTTTGTTTAAGCATTTCAGTTAACTAAACGACCAAATCAATTCTCTGTCTCTTGAAGTTGGTCAGGGTTAAATGGTGAAATATGCTGCAACAGATGGATGGTTAGAAACATCCATCTCACATCCTAGCAAAATGCCCAGAACTAAGCTGGTTACTGGGTTTATAAGGCTGGTTTTAGGCTGTGGCACTGCAACCACGACTGAGCCTCTCTCCTTTTCTTTCTCTGTTGAGTCTCATCTCAATTTTCTTGGTTAAACCTCTAGAATTTCTCCTAGGGAAAAAAAAAATAATATATATATATATATATATAAAAATTTAAATCACACAGATTAATGTTTTTCATTTTATATATCTCTCCTCACATCTTTCAAATACTAGGTTGTGAATCTGTTGTCTCTATCTAAATATCACAGTATTAGAATCTGAAAAATCCAGATTTTAAAAAAAAAAAAAAAAAAAAAAAAAGATACTAAATGCAAACTTAGGTGACAGTCCTTCAGTTTGAACCTTGCTGATGAGCTCTCCTCTCCTCATGGATTATGTCAGTGGAAACAGCTGATATTTTATATCCCAGTAGCTCTATGTCACCAATAACATAAAATAATAATGCGATGTGAAACTTTTCACTTCAGTATTTTGATTCCTCTTTGCAATTCAGCCAAATTAAAATTATGGTGATATTTCACACAAACACCTGTGGATTAGTAGTGATGTCTGCCTTTGCCGTTTCTTAATACTCTACTTGAAATGGCCAAGCTGAGAAAAAAATTCCCAGTTTCCAGTTCAGAGTCTTATTCTCTGATTTCCCACTGTCTTACTCAGTAGAGTTGCATTAAATTTCCCGAGTCCTTTGACTTCACTAACATTGCCCTGGCAGAACTTCGGTGTCATTTTAAAGTATCCCTATATTTGCTCATCTGACTACATTGGTCTCTGACTTCTGGTCCTGCTTTTTCTCTTGAACAGATAGAGTTAGTATAATTATTATTCATGCATTATAGCACCCAAGAGATACAGACATTGCCTAGCTCTCAGTTAATGCTTTAGAAAACTTACAATCTGGGTGGAAGACAAAAAGCAGCACATGGATAGCAAGACAGAGGGGAACAAAGGTGCACAGAGACTACGTGACTTTGCATACTAAACAGTAATATCGGCACTATCATATTACCTCCTACTTTTTGGGTATCGCAATAAAAGTGATTGAAGGGGAACCTCTGGAGCTGTCAGGTGGTTGTGCAGCTGTTCCTTCAGGAACTTTTTCATTGGATGATGGGCCAAAGAACACGAAGCTATTTGAAAATCTTGCAGTTAGCATAAGAGGTTTGCTTGCCAGATGAATGGGTGATAGGAGTTGATTTCTTAATAAAGAAGTCACTCCAAAGATTGAACAAACTTTTCTGTGATGTGAGAAAACTTAGTGTACTTTATTTTGATGAACTGAGACTTCAGACTTCAGTTTTGAGCGTGGTAATAATGGCCTGCAAATACAGATTCACTCCTGTCATCGTGACAAGAACAGTATGTACTTTACAAGACAGACTGTGTTTACCACTTCTACCCCAGACTAACACTTCCAAGCATGGTATGTCACAGTTACAGCGATAATCATGGTTGTAGAGCAAGCTGTGCTTTGGCTTCTTCTCCAGATTGCTTCTCAGAGCAGAGGCCAAACTTCCTGCAAGTCATTCACACAGGACCAGGAAATCCTGCATTTTTAATACAGACCTCAGCCCAGTTTGCTCACACGTAAGGTCCAGCTTCCCCTGGCACCAGTAAACCTTTCCTCAAAGCTGTTGACAGTGCCTGGTTATAGTGACTCAAAAGCATGCTCTGCACAAAGAGTGTTCATTCTCTCACTTGATGCACACAGTGTGTGTAGGTCCCTTGTCCTGGAAAAATTAAACTGCGGCTGCTAATGTGCAGCTATTTTAGGAATGCACCAAACCATGCACAGCGAGAAGAAAATTAAAGGTTTTTAAAGGTAGTTACATTGCTTAGTATCTTTAACAGGAAGATTTCAAAGGGTTTTGTGTGAGTATTGCTATTATCCCCAGATTATACGTGATGAGACTGAGATAAAGTGCTGATCAACTACTTCTTCGAACACATGAGAGAGTTAAGTGATTAAATCAGGAATGGGACCCACCACCTTGGCTTCCCATTACATGTTGTAACTATCACATAGCCCCATGTCATGTACATTTGTGGTATTTATGATTCTAACTCAGCTGCACTTTGTGCTATTTAATCCAATGAAAATATGTGCAGTTTGGGTGGGAAAAAAATATATATTTTTGGGGCGAGCCATGTGTGCTGATTACAGTCTAGAATTCATTTAGTGCGAAAATCTGATGGCTCTTGAAAATATCTTCCTGGACTTTTTTTGCTGAGCCTGCCAAAAATACTGATAATTAACAGAAGTCATTTTTGTGACAGAAGCAAAAAGACCGACCATATGTTTTGTTTATAGTCCTATACCATTTTGCTAAAAGAAAAATAGAACTTCAAATTAAGAAATATCGGAACTGAAAACTTGGTTTATTACTTCTCATGTTTATGCTAAATAAAAGCAGAATTTAGCTTTTACATTTAGTTGTGTTATTAGAAACATCTAATACTATATGATTAACAATCTATTTATAGGCTCAAGGACACAGTTATCTGAGCTGAGGTGCTGAACCATGTTCCAGTGTGGTATTGCCTATGTTCTAGCATGTGAGCTATGTCCATAGATGACTGAAATTGTAAAGTTCATGAGCTACATATCAGCTTTGTCATGTGTATAGTAACCATGGTGTCTGTGTTACACTAAAGGTTCAGTCAGGTCCTGTTATATGCCCCGAACTCTGTAAAACATTTCCATTAAAATAAATAAAAATAAAATAAAAAAGTTACCTCAGATTTCCTTATTCTGGGGGAAGAAAGTAAAATCAATGTCTGTAGCTGAAGATGATTCTCTCCCCATTTCTGCTGAGTGAATAAAGTCTTCAGTGGCTTCATTGCTGTAGAATAGAGCCAATAAAATGTAGCACTGTGACTACAATAATGATGGACTACATAGAAGTGTTTAGTATGTATACATGTTAATATGTGAAATACATTTTATTGTAGTCCTTCAGAAAGTTTTGCAAACCAGATAGTGAAATGCCTTAGATTTATCATATCATGTTTCAACAATAACAGTGGTAATGGGTAAGTTCTACATATAGTAACTTCTTTGTGCTGAAGCAGTAAAGTTACCTATGATTGTCATCTAAACAGCACATTCCCCTAAGCAACACCTGTCCGCACTTCAAGTAATATTTCATATATGCATGCATCAGGTATTTCTTTGGCAACTATGTAAGTTGTAGTGTTAACAAATACTTTTTTAGGGTATGGGAATGAGTCTTCCTAAGATGACAAATACTCAGTCACCCTTTTATTCACTTTCTAATCTTTTTGTTGAGATGCCCAGTGAGTCTGGTAATAGGTACTGGTCTCATGACAGGAACAGCAGTAGAGAGACCTGTGACCTTCTCCGTCTGTTTAAGAGGTTAATTTCAGCTCCTTTCTGCTGACCTGTACTGAATTCAAATTGCTATCCTAAAAGGAAAAGCCTGTGCAAGGGCCAAGACAAACTTTAAATGCAGGTATATTTTAGGACACTTTAGCAGGGGGCAAGTGGACATGAGTAAGACCCTGAACCCAGGAGACTGCTGCACCTCAAACAAATAGTGAATATCTGACCTATAACTGAATAGAGGTCATAGTGTCTTATTTTTTGTGGGTATTATAGTACCCCCAGGTAGTCAAAGAGGCAGAGGATTTGTGATATGAACACAATTCATATGCTGACGAGGCAGAGTTCAGTCATGTCAGAACTCAGGTACAGTTTGTCCATGCAACTGGATGAGAGCCATTTCAGTTTGTTATCCTGATACTCTTCAGTTATGTGACGTTTTAAATATTACCCATTGTTTTTATTTCTCTATATGAGCAGTTCCCTGAAAAGGGGTACAACATTTATCATCTTAAATAGGTTAGAAATTTGTTGATATATACTTGTGAATGCCTTAGTGACCTTGCCAAACAAAATCAATAAGCAAATATATGTTGCCTGGAAAATGCTTCAGATAAATTAAGCAGGGTATCTGTATGTATTTCTTACTGCAGCAGTAGTAAACAAACCAGGTATGAATATTCTTGTTACCAGAAATTTGATGCAATGTTGATTACAACAAGCAAGAGAAACAAAAAAAAAAAAACAAAAAGCACAACTTTCTGATTAAAGAGGACTGGGAAGAGCAGGTCAGCAATTGATTTGGTCGCTCATTTTAGACACACAATGTGAATACATCACTGATATAAATCTGATATAAATTTGTCAGTTTTATAGTGGACCAAAACTGCAATTCTTGACAATCACACTACTCAGCCTGAGAGAGCAGGACATTTTCCCCACTTCCAGAAACCTGGAAGCACTCTCTGAAAACAAGACCCAGTTTGTATCATCACAACAAACAGAGAGGTGTCATTGAGGGCTGTAACTTCAGTCAGGCATCTCAGAGAAAAATGGGATAAACTCTTTAGTAACAACAATTCATCGTTAGGGCAGATGCCACTAGTTTTAAAATAGAAACAGGAAAAATGACATGCTGTATAGGTGAAATCTTAGAGGACTGATTCATTTTTTTTTTTCCATGAAGCATTAGCAAGGTTTTAAATAGCCGCAAACTGCATATTAAAATGCCCATGTGTATAATACATGAATAAGGGCACCTTTACTGAATACATTTTGGAACTGAGCTGTTTTTACCCCCTTCACAGTCTTTCTTTCACTTGATTATGTGAATACACAGGAATAGTGAGGAGCCCTAATCAACGCTTAAATTTGACACTGAATCAATAGATTAAGATGCTATATAAAAAAAAAATAATAATAATAATAATAAATCACTCCATGCATTCCTTTCTTTCCACTGCATTCTCAAATCAGGCCATTTCTCTGCAGCTCTTTATTTAGACACAAAGCCTGGTTAATGATCGTGTTTTATCTGCAGACTGACTGGGTTGTTTTTGTGGCTTGTTGTTGTTGTTCATTCACCTGCTACTCCAGCAAAGAAATAAATAATCCTATCTTCATTTATATACCTAAGAGATGATTCAGGTACAGGAAAGAATGTATGCTACTGAAAGGAGGCTGTTATATCTGCTGTTCTTGATATATGTGAACTGTGGCAAAAATCTCTCTACAGTTGATTGTGTTTAGGATGAGAGTATGTAATAATGCACTTGCAAGGCAGGAATGACTCACTGAATATTTCAACAAGATATGTAGATCTTATGCTGTGCTATTCAATAAAACATATTTATTTAGGTAAACCGTATGCTTCTGGCACATGAGTCCATTTCAAGAAACAGATGCAGAATTTTTGGATCAAAGTAACTTGATTTTTTGCCCTTAAGTAGTGATTCCCTGTGTAACCATTATTTTTCAGCTCTGTAGAAAGGCTAGCAATTCAGCTTTTTAATGATGCACTCTAATGACATAAAGAAAAGAGAGTGGAAAGTTTTGTGGTAGAGGTGGCTCTTGTCTGTGACACTTTTTTTAGCTCTCAAGTCAGTGGAACAACGCAGAGCTCCAAGTGACAAAGCTTATGAATTGCTGTTATCACTGAGAGCTTGCTGAGAAAATGAAGTGCATGCCTACGCTTCTATTTTATATTTCATGGAAATTAAAACAATTTTAGGCCCTGCATGCAGGCCTATACAGATACCCGAACCATGTTTTTTCCATCTGACTCATGCCTTTGTGAGTCATTCACAGCACTTTCATAGGCAGAGAGATTTCCTAAGCTATTTATGATCCTTCTTTCAGTATACTTAAGGCTTCCTTTTAATGGGGGCTAGGGGTGCCTGGAAATAAAGTCAATTCTGGATAATGCTTTACCATGAAATAAGTTACAATCGTGTTTAGAAAATGAAAATCCCTTCCTTCTGTGACCACTAACCATTTCTAATTAGGAGCAGGCTCTTACCTGTACTTCCTATATCTCATCATAAGTAAGGAAACCTCTTTTGCCCCTTCCTGTGTGACCCTGACAAATCACATAATCTCAACAAACTGAGATTTCACATGGCTTCGGAGTTCTTCAAGTCCCAGGCTTTACACAGTGGCAGGGCAGACCCAGCCCTGTGTGGATGCTACTGCGATTGTGTCAGAGCAGTTGTTGGCAGGGGGGCACTAAACTGGCAGAGCTACTGTGTTTGCTTAAATTAAAAATAAAATCAGCAAAGGCATTGGCAAGTAAAGGACTCAGGGTTTATTGTTACCTCCAGTGGAGGTTTCACTGTCCTTGTGTTGTGTAGCATCCTATTACACTATGGGTATGGAATTATATTTTCTTTCTTCTCCAGGACTATTTGCAAGCTGCTACTGAGTCCCGCATCAACACACTCTTCTTTCTTGAAAATGGCTGCCAAATTGTGAAGATAGGAAAACAAAGAAATCAATTCCTATTTAAAATGATCAGATAGTCAGATAGTAGTTAGCAAAAAAATAAAAAAATAAAAAAAAAATCTGGCTGCCTTTTCAAACCCCTAGTGAGATAAAAGAGATGTATGTGTGTGTGAAACCTCGAAGACACAGCCCTTTCCTCACAAGGTTGGAATGGTCTTTTCATGGCTTTCTTTTTATTTTGAGAATTTTCAGAAATACAGTTTAGAACAGACCAAATAAAAGGATTAGACAGCCTAAAAGAAAAGCATGAAACAATATTTAAATGATGTGTGACTTCATTCTTGCCTGAAGGTATTCTGAGTTCATGAAGAATGTCCCCCAGGATATTTCACAGTGTGGTGGTACACAGGCTGCTTCCCTGACAGGTCATTATTGCACATCACGCTGGGATCCGGTACATGGCACACTGGTGGCTGCTCAATCTGCCTTGGTCTCAGGGTAGCCCCTGTAAATATAAGTCAAGGTCTCTGTCTTTGGAATCCCAAAAGTCCAGGCAGGTTCCAAAGACAACAGGTGATTGATTTGCACAACAGGATAGTGCTGTCAGAATAATTTCTCTCTAATTCAGAAGGCTTGCAGATAAGCTTCTTGCAAAATCTAAGTGTGCAACATGGACATCTGTGTGGGGCTGACTTACTGAAGTATGCCTTTCTGACTATGCAAGGTAGCACACTAATTGAGTGACTGAAAGAAATTCATTAAAAAGGGGGAAGGAGCAGAACAGCAAGAAGAGAAGAATAGGAGGAATGAATGTAAAATACATAATAACAATGCGTTAGGATGGATGAAACTGCGAGGAAAAAAATACTTCATTAGTGATCTGTGGTGAAGGTACAGCTCGCAGCTGGCAGAAAACCCACCTTTCTGTGTTGCATGGTGTTTCTCAGATAAGAAAATCTGTGGTTGGTATGAGGGTTTTGCACAGCCATTTCAAAAGCTGGGCTGGCCCCTTCTGACTCACAGGAGATGTCAGTGGCACTGATGGCTCTGAAGAGCAAAGAATTCCCACACAGGCTGTGTCCTTCTGGTAAGAAAACACCATCCGGCCCTGGCCCGTGTTGTGCCCAGTCAAGTAGCAGGGGATCAATAGAGTAAATAATGTGCATTTGGAGACTGGGCTGTTTCACGATCAACTTGAGGCCATTGCACTTGCATTGCTTGTACAAACTGTTAGTGAATAAAAACTTTCTCAGTAGTGGCTGGGTTTTATACATGACTTTGAGAGGAAAAACAGTCCAATTTCCTTGCTGAAAATGAGTGCAGCTGTGAAAGTTTTAGGAATACATGGATAATGGGGAATGTAATTTTCTTTCTTTCCAGTAGAATACCTAGCCTTCTGGAAGCAGACAACATTTGAAGGCTTTTGGGGTATGTTTATTTTTTAGATCTCTTTGCATTTGGATTCAGAATCCAAAAAAAAATGAGTCTTCTGCCAGTATTAGTATACTCTCAAAGCTAAAATACCTGTGAGTAATAACAACATAGGCTTTTGAGTTATGCACATACAGCATGAAAAACAAACATAAACAACACTAACTGTCCAGCTTTCATGCTAGATATACCAAATTTAATATTTGGCCAGTTAGAGTAATTCTTTGAACCTACTGTTGTCTTTTTGTAACTTGTCTGACTGATTAGATGTTGGAATTGTTTATTTTTTGAAATGTAGTAAGAAAAAAAAATCTAGTTAGTATTGGAGGGGAATTGTAACCTGTGATCCTGTTGTTCTGATTTTAAATCTGAGTGATTCTTTTTCTTATTAGTGTGGAATAAAAAAATGTGAGAATCAATAACGGGTGCTTTAGTATTACCTAGCAGAATTCAGGAAGTGCAGCCGAGGATAAAAAATAGCTATAGGCTGCTTTGTAGTGGTTACTAATCTACCTTGTGAAATCTTCACCTTTGTACTTTTTCCTTCTTCCTTTCTTTCTTCTTTCTGAGAAGTAGCTTCAGTCAGTTTATTGATTTGTTTTTACCACAGATTTTTAAATTGTAAAAGTAGTTGTGACTCCTAGATACCATCACCTTGACAGCACTTGTAAGCTTGAATCACAGCTACCTGCTATGTTTGGGAAAGTCCTCAGGTTATGAAGGCCCTGCTAGATCGTAACTGAAGTTATCTTACTGCACTTGTTTGCAACACAGCAGAATACATCAATGGAGTATGCATCATATGTGATCTTTAATAATAGTAGTTTCTTATTTCAGCACTAGTGTTTTTAAGCTGGCAACACAGTAATATGATGAACGGAAGACAGGGTGTGAAGGGCAATTATTTAACAATGTGGATTAAGGAATAAGTGAAAGGGTCAGTGCACTTATTATATGATGACATGGCTAATCAATGCATGCTCATTCTCTGTTTGATCTGCTTTACTGAGTTAAATCCTGCTGCTGTCCTTTGTGGGTACAGAGGGCTCCCTTGCACTACGTTTTTTTTCTATGGAAAGATAGAAAATGGTGGATAGCCACAAGGGTATATGTGGCCAGTAGACTGCACAAAGCTTAATTTATTCACTTATGTAGTAGTAACAACCAGTAGCAGAGCTGAAGTAGAAGAACTACTAATTCTAGAACAGAGATAAATTTAATGCCTAGTCACTTCCAGTGTGTGTAGTATTGTGTGGTCATACCATGCCATATCAGGGAATGAAGCTTCCCCATCTTTAGAAGAGATTTAGAATCATAGAACATGGAAGGAACCTTAAAGACCATCTTGTTCCAACCCCTTTGCCATGGGCAGGGACACCCACTAGACCAGGTTGCTCACAGCCCCATCTAGTCTGGCCTTGAACACCTCCAGGAATGGGTCATCCACAACTTTTCTGGGCAACCTTCTTCATTGCTTCACCACCCTCAAAGTAAAGATTTTTTTTCCTAATAGCTAATATAAATCTATGCTGTTTTAATTTAAAGCCATTACTTCTTGTCCTATCGCTACACCCCCTGACATGAGTCCCTCCCCACCTTTTCTGCAGCCCACTTTAGGTACTGGAAGGCCGCTGTAAGGTTTCCCCACAGCCTTCTCTTCTGTGGGCTGAACAATCCCAACTCCTTCAGCCTGTCTTCATAGTAGAGATGCTCAAGGCCTCTGATCATCTTCATGGCCTCTGGACTCGCTCTAACAGGTCCATGTCCTTCTTGTGCTGGGGGCCCCAGAGCTGAACACAGGTGGGGGTCTCATGAGAGCAGAGGGGAAAATCACCTCCCTCACCCTGCTGGTCACGCTTCTTTGGATGCAGCTCAGGATACAGTTGGCTTTCTGGGCTGCAAGTGCACATTGTCAGCTCATGTTGAGCTTCTCATCAACCAATGCCCCTAGATCCTTCTCACCAGGGCTGCTCTCAGTCAGTTCCCCACCCAGCCTTGATTTTTGCTTAGGATTGCCCCAGCAAATAGGGATTTAGTCCATATAGTTTCTTGGCATCCATTTAAACTACTCTATTGATCATGCAAGTTTTCTTCCAGGAGACTACTCATAATTTAAAGTGGTTCCTAGTTAGGACACTTTTTTTCATGCACATTTGCTTTTCTAATAACCAGTATTTCTAGTTTTTAATATCTATATCCCATTATTCTCTTAGCCCACTCTCCTAAGTTCTTCTCCCAGCATGGTGATAGTTACCACAACACCCTTGGTCAATGTTCAGTTACGTTACATAATTCCATGAGACAGTGCTCATTTCCAGCCCAGCTGAGATTAATTTTTCAAGTATGATTTCTGAGGTATTGTATCTGATGTCTACTAACACTGGATACATGATCCAAAATTGTTCGTTCTTATAAACTTGCAATCCCCACTGTTGTCACCCTGTGTTCCACCATGTATATGCATTGCTCATGTTTCTGCTGTCAGGTGCTTATTTTCCTTTTTTAAAACAAACAAACAAACAACAACAACAAAAAAAACTCCCATTATAGTGATTTACCAGATGATAATTTCCACGATTACTCTTTATTCATCTTCTAAAGTTCAGTGCCATCCAGCCATCTGGTGTCTCATTAGTTCTGCAAAAGCCTAGCCTACAAAGAAGAAAAAATTATTCACATGGCTAATTTTATGTATGTGAATCCTAATGATGCAAAGGAGACTGCTCATATTTTTAAGCCAGGCATATCGATAACTCTTGGCAGGATCAGGCCTTAAAATAAATTCAGAGGATTTCTTTGGGTTAATCACATAAAGTAATTAGTATGAACACTGCAATGTACTTTACACAGAAGTGCTAATAGGCCCGTATTAAGGTTTTTCATGCATTTCTTGACTAGCCTTTTATCAATTACCTAGGCATTAGATTTTTGACAATATGAAGAGCAGTGTAAATCAGTGTTAGCATGAAGCTTGTTGATGAATGTATGCTCTAAGGAGAACTGAAATCAGATGCAAAGTCTTCATCATTTCTTAACTAGCCATTTTGCTTTCTCTCTCCGTTGTGGTGCTAAAGGCCCACATACAAACATGCTGAGTTTAGTATGATACTTTTTTGGTATTCTTCCTTAAATAGCAGATTTTCTGTCTCAAACTACTTGTTCTCACTGTTGTACATATAAAGCCTCATCTTATTTGTCTTGTATTCTGCAACCAGAATTAACTTTTTCTGTCTTTGAAAGATGTTACTGCAAAGGAGCAGCTCTTTTCCATACCCCTTTTCCTTACTTCATCTGGGAAATACCTTTCAAATCGTTAATGCACTGCTCAGAAAACACATCCACCCTGTATGAATTTAGAGTGGTATTTTTAAGGTTTGAACCATTTTGTGAAAGGCAGCTTGTTATTGCTATATAGTGCAAATATCTGTCAAACACCCACTCTTTGAACTTGTGACTCATCAGTCTGGCATCTCAAATACCCTTCTGCTAATTACAAAAAATACTGATTTTTCTCATTACCGTCATAACAATAACACCTGGTTAGGAAGAGAATGCTACTTCTTCTGGCAAACTGCAATGTCTCATGTTTCATTGCTTTCTGCCACTTAGCTTATTAAATCAGCTAGCGCACAGCCAGTTTTTCACACGCCTCTGCAAAATTCTGCATGTTCTCTTGTAGGCTTCTGAATTCAGCCTGGTTGACCTGGAGGACATGTCACTCTGTCCTGAGCAACGTGTTCCCAAAATACACAAATCATAGATTCAGCTGTGGATGATACTAAAAGACTTCCCTTTGATGCTCTGTTGTAGGAAGTAGGGACAGTAAAACTTGTGTTTTCAGGGAGATATTGCAGAGGGAAAGAAACCCAAGGCTTTATCGTGTTACATGAATTATCAGAAGGGAGGTGCAATAAGGTGTTTACTAGTATTTTATTCAACCATTATTTTTTTCTTTTTTAAGATCTTTATAAAGTTCAAGTCTCGAGAGAAAGAAATCAAACTGGAAATCAGAAGGCCTGATTATTTGTTTGCAATACTTAGAGTACTTTTATCAGTAAATGTTTCCTATTTGAGAAAAAACATAGCGACTTTCACCTTACATGAGAAGACTGTAAAGCAGAGTTGTCTAGAAAGGCTTTCACTAGTGTGTTTTGATATTCGCCACTTCCTCAGAACATATCTAGAAGCATGTTTAGTTTACTGATTTTTCTACTTTAAATGTGCCCTCTGTCCTGCCATTTGGCTTGTCACACTATTCCACGTCTGCTCTTACAGGCCTGAGCTTTCCACAAAGCACTTGGAGCTGCCCCATAGCAAGACAGCTCGTAAGAAACCACACTCCAGGTAACCCTGCAACCCCAGAGCAGGTAAATTCCCTGCAGCCGGCCAGCCAGCTGATTTGCCTCTCACTGCATCTGCCTTTGTTTGGCTGCCTTTCCATGGGCTCCACTGCCCTGGAAGATGGGCAGGACCTGGAGAAGAGAGGATCTCTGATGCCTTTTTCTTTTTTCCCTTCAGGATAAAAACTCTGTGCTTTTTGTTTGTTTTTGGTTTGCTTTGGTTTTCCTACTATGGAATACTCTTATATTTGAGTCACCAACTGATGAATACTTAAGAGTCTGAGGAAGTACCTGTAAGAACCAAAGCCAGACACCTCGGTTAGATGGTGGCAAGGAAAATTAGGGCACCTCAGAACATCTCACTAGCAGTATTTGACACAGTTACTGCCTATCAGAGACTAGTCAAAAAAAAAAAAAAAAAAAAAACAGCAGAATGTCAAGTGCTTAATCACAAGTAAACATCGGATAAACATCCTAACAAAAGAAAAAAAAAAATCACTTTTTTTTTTGGACAGCCTCCAAATTAAAAGCATTTTGAATTGATTTCAGGCTTAGCATAACAGTCCTGGTGGAGCAGTGTGCTCTCTGGGATAAGAAAACAGAACATCTTCAGAAGGAGGAGGCTTCAGTGGAGCCAAGTCAGTTCAGGATCATTTAATTCAAAATCTCCACATAATTTCCTTTTATTCAAGCCATTATTAAGAAATATCCTTCAGCTTATCACATGTGAAGCATAAGCTTCCTTTGGTATTAACTTTGACACATACAGAGCACTTGGAGGATTATATTAATTTAGGTGATAGTACCTGTTAGTGAGCATTTGATTTTCTTCAGTGCAGAAGGATTTACTCTTGTTATTGATTTGTTGGCAAATATATTGGGTGGAAATCCCCCGGTATTGCTGGTAGCTGCAGATTCCAAATTTTATTGGATTTGTGAGCAATTTTCCTCTGTGTTTAAACTTGTGATCACTTTATAAAAAGAAGAGCCCAAGAGTAAGGTGAAAAATGAATGCTAGTTTTTATTTTGCTGAAAAGGAAAGCTGCCTTGTTTTGCTTCTTTCCTGGTTGTTGATTGCATTAGTCTGGCTTTTGTCATGGTTACTCTTTCAAGAGGCAAGGAACCGAGAATACTTTGCTACAGGAGACAGCAAGAAAGAAGCCATTACCACTAAGGGGCAAGGGGTCATCAGGGCAAGTTTTGTCCTGTGCAAAGGGTAGAAATCAGATCCATCCACCCCTTTAAGTGCCACAAATAAACGTATGGGCTGGTGTGACTTCCTTTATAGCGCTGTTTTCCTCCCAAATAATTTTGCTTGTTCCTTTAGGCAGCAGTTAATGAAAGCCGAGAAGGAGCCAGGTTGAACCCTTGCCATTCTAACCCCAGAGGCCAGGGTCAAGTGTGTCCAGACAGCTCTGTCCCACTGATGCATGCCAAGGCAGGCCAGCCCTGGGGCCAAGCAGGTGTGTGTGGGCTGCCCCAGGGCTGCAGACAGGACAGAGCCAGGGACAGGTCCAGACACTACTGGGAGCATCTGCTGATGGCAGCAAGAGCACTGGCATCCACATTCCCATGCTGTGCCTTGGTTTGTGCTCCAACAGTCGTTATGTTCTTAGTCCTTGTTACAGCATCCCCAGAAAAGGCAAATTGTTTTGTCTTTATCTGTTCTTTGCAATGCCTGGTCCCTCTGTGCCTACACACTGAAAATTCTGGTAAAATACCAGGGAAGTGTCAAATAATGAATGCAGAATTGGGCCCCTAGGACAGAGAAATGTCTCCTCTTCAGATTTTCTTAAGACTGAATCATACAACTTGATCAGAGTTAACAACAACAAAAAAAGGGAGTTTAATTAAACCCATATTGGAAAATGTCTAAAGAAATAGTGTTTCATTATATTCTCATATTATATCCTACAATATTCATCCAATTAAGGTTAGCACTCAACTTATTTTTAGTATAAGGCATGAATAAGATAACCTAAGATATCGTATGATTGCTCTAGCTGAGACATAATAGTTGAAAGTCAATTTTTTCAGTAAAAATAACAGTGAACAGTGCTATTAATTCATGGTGGTGATGCCACTGGGAGAAGTATATGATTTCTACTGCTGAATAATCAACAAAGTAAATTAGCTTTAAGCAGCAGAATATGCGTGTATGTCTGTCTGTGAGTCTAAATGACCTTGAGAATAAAGAACTGAGAAAAGAGAATTAAATACAGTTTTAAGCAACACAAGAATATATTTTAAATTATATATTTTGAAAAGTAGTCCATGTGAATTCAAGAGTCTGCAAAGCGTAGTGAATTGTCTTTCTCTTCTTATGTATCTTAACTGAAATGCACAGATACATGCATCTACCTGAAACCTTTCCAAATTTCAGCTTTATCACATGAAGAAATATGGTTCCTGGTACATTTTATTTTTACTTTTAACTCAAAATCAGAAACAAAACATTGGTTGTAATAAATCTGTAGTTTCTTAACCTTTGTCTCCCAGTCCTCACTCTCTCTTTCAAGTTGGCTGCTAGTTAAAGAGAAAGCATTTATCTCCATTGTAGACACTTTTGATCAGCCTTTTAAAGCTAACTTAAAACATTCAACATCTTAACTTTGTAAAATCATTTTTTGTTATGCATATCTATGAACTTTTTTTTTCTGCCTTTCCAACTCTTCCTGCCTCCCAGAAGGGTACATATTTTTCTAAAGCTACCTGTTTTTCACTTTAAGTACATTTTTACTATTTAATCACATGCCCCAATTGCACTTTTACCTCTTCAAACTTAATTTGATAGCTCCCATACACTCTACTCAGCTTTGAAATAAAATATTTTTTCATTTTCTTGCAATCCATTTCTTACATTTTTTTAACATACGTAGATACTCTACTCACTTCCACTCACTCATTGCATCTCTGCATTTCTTCAGATCACTTTCCTTACAGTTCTTTGTATAGCTTCCATATTTTAAGAAACTGAAATCTTACAGGTGTGGTAGCATAAAAGGTACTAATGTGCAAAACCTCATAGTATTTCAGAAAATCATGAAAATTAAATAATTATTATGACAGCTACTGTTATAAGATTTTGAAAGAGTTAGTGTGCTCTTGTTTTGTTTTGGAGTCAGCTTCCTCCCGTAAGAACCGCCATGGGAAAAAACACCCAATCATAGAAAATTTCAGCCAACTCTGCTGCACTGTCCTTCTACATACTCATCTGGGGTCCAATCTTCCTACAAGGAGTTGATTGTTCTGGGGAAGGACTCAGAGTGAACCAAACACTTCTTGTTAATGAAGACACTATTAAAAGCTTAATTTGGTTAATGGAAACTTCCTAATAGTAATCAGTCTTACTTTTTCTTTTTTTTTTTTTTTTTTTTTCAGTCATGCTTCAAATAAAATTGGCATATTAACTTGGAAGAGGAGAGAAAAGGACAGTGGAGGAAGGAAGCTGAGCAGAGAGATGAAGCTAAGCAGAATCTGAAAGCTAAGCACCTTCTCTGCATGAGGCAATGTGTGATGATACATTCTGTGTGTGCACATATAGGTGCACTCATTTTACAACTTCTAACAATAGCTTGGTGAAGAATCAACACTCAGTATACCAGTTGTAAGATTCAGACTCTTCTTGGCAATGAATTATCTGAAATATATGGTGCAATGTTCACATTTATCCATTATATGGTGTTATTCACTGAAAAATGTATAAATAATTTTGATTGTTTATCATAAGTTCATTGTAACTATGCTGGGTGTCACTGGATAAGTAGACAAGTATGTCTTTCATTGTTTAGAATTTATGCCTTAGATTTTTGTCCTCTGGAAATACCTAAAACTGAGAAATTGCTGTTAATATAAAGTTTATATTTTCTTTTATGTCTCTTAATGATAAATCTTTTATGGCATTCCCAGAAGACAAAAACATCAACAAGCCACTAAAAAATAAAGAGCTGTTGGAAAAGTTTGTAATGTTTTCGCAAGTTGACACAGAACGTAACATCTGCAGGTATTGTCCCAGCTGAAATTTAGTTATCCTACATGTATTCCTATTGAAGACATGGCAAGCAAAGAGAGAAGTATTGACTTTCACGAAGCTTGAATTTGATACAATAAATATATTTAACAACATCTAAGAAGTCTGCGTTAAAACTGAGAATCCAAGAGCGCCATCTGGGAAAGGGCAATCGGTAGCTGATTGGCAACTGAGATGGTGATGAAGTCACTTAGGTCCAAAAGTTTTCCTTTTTTTTTTTTTTTTTCATTTTCACATATCTGTAGGCTAGGCAATTGACAAATTTCTACTAGCAGAAAGTGATAAGACAGATTTTTATCTTTGCAAGTTGGGATTTGCTCAGTGAAAGTTTTCTGCCATATGACAAATGTAATTATTTCAAACTCTTGCAGGTAGCTGGCCAGTGCAATGGATGTTTTAGACTCAACAAATACCCTGTTAAGCTGGATTCCTAACATAGCCATGGATTTTCATTTCTGTTCTGAAGAATTTGGATCTGATGTAACCCAGGTGTTGTGTGTGGTTTTCAGAGCTTTCTGCATACAGAAAACATTTCGTAGAAAATTGATTTAACTATATCTGAAAGTGTGCCTTAGATTCATGAAGAATATATGTATAAAAGTATTACTCCTGCCAGAAATATTCCAGCCCATCAAAAGAGAATAGAGAAATTTGCTGAACTTTGGAAGACAGTGGTTATATGGAGAACAAAAGGTAAGAGTAATTTCTATGCATTTCTTAAGGTATATTTATTTGAAGCCTAGCATAATTTTTTAATGATATAGGCTTTTAGGTACATAGTCTAGATGCATAGTTTTTTTTACAGATCATATCAATGATACAGGGAAGAACACTGGACATGTATTAGGAAATGAAATATTTCATGTATTTCAGAATGAAAATGCAAAAAGAAAAGCTTCTGATCTATTTAAATTTGGGGAAATAAATACATATTTTGAAAAATATATTACAATGTAAAATGTTAATAACAGAGAGACTTGCATTTTATTAAAATCTTTGTAACTTTTTCACAATTCATTTTGTGGTTTTAACTCAATTTTGGAACAAAAAAGTCTCTGTAAGCATAAATACTCTAGCAGTATATATATATATATTGGTTCAACTGTAACTTTCTGCTTGTGAACATAAACATATTCTCAAACTGATTTTGCAATGGAGTTTTTAAAATTAATTAAATTTATTAAATTACTAAAGGTCAAGGATTATTTAAAAGCTGGATATTAAAAAACTAGGCCGCAGTAACTAGGAAAGGATTTTCCTTGTAAAAAGTATTGGCACTATCTAAGACCAAATATTTAAAAGACTGTAGTAGTACTACTGACTTTCTGGGAGATGGCTAAGATGCATTGTTTAGATACAGTTTAGAAAATCATACTATATAAATTTATCTTTGTATTTTGAAATGTGTTAGGTATCTAGATATCATTACTAACTTCACTGTTGCTGGTATTTATTTTTTTCAGCTGTTATACAACCAGATAAAAGAATCCCTTTCAAGTTAACAAACTGAAGCAGGTGCATTTGAGGTAATACTTGGTATTTTGAGCAAATTTGGTGTTTTGAGCACAGGTGGTTTTTTTTTTGTTTTTTTTTTGTTTGTTTGTTTGTTTGTTTTTTGTTTTTTGTTTTGTTTTTTTTTTTGAGAAGTGCCATTCTTTCAGGTAGTGCTCCTGCTACTTTTGCCATAATAATAATAATAATTACGCATGTTAGGAAGACATAATTATTTAATCCTTTGCCACAGATGATAATTTATAAGGAAATCAGAAACAATCTAGACTACCACCAAAATCCATAATGAGATTATTTTGTAAATTTCAAAAATTTCAAACTTCTGGTTTACTTTTCTTGTCATATTTGATATGTATCTTATAGGGGACATCATCAACCAGTGTACTGAACACCAAGTTATATTAGCTTGTAATTTCTTCATTTGTTTCAGGCTGCATTTCAGTACATCAGAGTTCCGATGTTGTATCTGATGATGCAAGTAGGAATATCATGTGCTTTCCACGCAACAGAAATAATAGATGAATGAAAATGTCTGCCATGCAAATTCTTTACTGGAATGGTAAATGAGTTTGTGACCTAGTTTCTGAGTAGAGGTGATCGCCACTGTATTGATTCATGCTGTTCTGAAGCTATGGTAATTAAGGAGAATAATGCTTTGGGCATTCAGGTAAAATTTCAGGGAATTATTTAAATACATGGATTTTGTACTATTTCTTAAATTCCTTTTCAATATATGTACTGCATATTGTTTCCTTTATTAAAAAAAAAAAAAAAGTTGTCAGAATGCTTTGCTTAAGTTTGTTAGTAGGTTAGTCTAATTAATTTGTTTTAATTACCTCTCTCTGTAAAAAGTCAAGACCAAAAAGGCCAGAGTCTCAACCAAAGTGACAGCTAAATATTAAGCTAAAAACTATCCATGTCCTAAGATGTTTTTGTCTTTGAGTTTTCTGTTTCTATTATCCATTTAAAATGAATGTCATTTTATTAGGATAGTAATTTAAGCATAAGAACAGCTTTACATATTTTTGTGTGTTGATCTCATTCTAGTTAGATGTCTCAGAGAAGACAGATGCTAGGGAAAATGCATAAATGCAGTAAGTTACCTATGATAAACTTGAAGAGGAAGTTCCTTTCCTTTTCCTTGTGAGCAGATAATTCAGGAATAACATTTTGTTTGATTCATGCAGCCTATTGCTGCTCAAGAAATACTCATATAGAGATAGCATTTTTTCTCAGATTTATTCAATATTCAAAAGTATTATCCAAATAACTTTTTAAATTATTTTATCTTTGGTGTGATTTCCAGTTCATTTTTTTGTTTGTTTATTTAGCTGTGAGCTGCCAGAGTGGTTTGTGTGTTTTGTTTTGTTGTCTGTTTTTGTTGTGTTTTTTTCCCCACCCACTTGCTCATTAGGCGATCAGCCACAAATTTCAGTTTACAGCACTGAAATGTGCTATCTGCACAAGTACCAGGAAAGGGCATCAGCCAACTGTCAGTTAAAAACAAGGACAGAATGAGTGCAAAGTTAAGGTAAAGAAAATTCATTCACAAACACTTGTGAATAATTATATCGTTAGCCACCTTGTTCTAATCTTACCCAGTTACACCATACATTAGCATAAGGCTGAAGCTATTTGCAGACTATGCTCAACACTTAATGTTGTGTGTGAAAACAAACCTGCAACTTCCAGCTCTGTAAACAAATGAGGGATATCAAGAAATATTTTGTCTTGTCCTTATAAAGAAAGAGGAGGTAAGACAAGATGGCAACGTTACTGGAACAGCACTTTGCACAGTGGGAGTCTGTAGGCAGTATGGTGCTGAACTGCAAAACAGATTTCTAGGGCACTTTGCACTAAAGTGAGAAGAATGGATTTCTGGTAAGGGTATATTGTCTGCAAAGATCTAGGGAGTATTTTTGCTGAGTTCTTCATAATTTTTCAGTTAAAGAGTCTGATGGAAATACCAGCTAATGGCCGACTGCAGTGACTAAGGAGAGGCATATGTATGTGTTATCTTTTTGGTCCCATGTGGGGGTTGCATTAACACTGCTTTTAGCACGCTGGAGGCAGAAGACTTTAAATCTGCAAGAATGTGCCCTGGTGGGAAATTTTGGCCATTTAGATCTTGTGGTCTTTCTTCCAAATGTTTTTGAAACATGACTTTTTGCATATTGCCAGATTTGGCGATAGTTGCAATAATAGGAAATGTTTGGTCTTTCTGTAGTATATGCATTAGAGTTGTTCAGAGTATTACACAATTTATCACCAGACTGTCCTTCCCAGAGAGACTTGTGTACTTGAGGAAAAAATGAAATTAAAACTGACATGAAATTGTTTATCACAGGACCATGTTAATTGTTGACTGTGCAGGGTATGAAATTTGTCCTGTTTATCTGGTTTCTGGGAGTTGGTGGGGAGGCAAGGCAGTGATGATATTTCTTTTGGGGTTTTGTCATTTCCTTTTCTGTTAAAGATAAGATGATCTATGTTCAAATGCCCATGACATCTGTTTTACCAGAGCAGGGTGATGTCTTGAGCATCACCGGAAAGAAAGATGCTGTTGAAAGAACGAACAATGCACCCCATGCCTCCCCCTTACCGCACACACACAGTGTATAGAGTTTGATGGGCTTCAGTGTTCTTCAGAGTTTTGGAGAACATTAGACATATTAGTGTCAATAACAGAAAAGGAAAGATAGAGCATTTATATGACAGCAACTCGTCTTAAGCTACTCTGCCATCCTCCTCCTTCTCCACTTTCCATACTATGGCCATGGGGCTCCCCCCACACACACTCCCCTCCATGTGTTTATTCCATAAACACAGTGTATGGGAATGCTCTCAATTCAGAACTGAAAGGGAATTGGCTTCATGCAGCGTGTGTATGTGTGCATGTGTACATGCGTAAAGCAGTCACAGATTTCTTGGGCTTTCCAAGCCCTGTGTTTAAGCGGTGTTTCTAGTATTAAGGCCTGAAAGCTTCAGCACTGGTTAGATTTTATTATTATTATTATGCCTTGAAAGTACCCCTATACTGTTAACCTGAGAAGCAGCAGAAATAGTGATGTACTTGGGGTCCACCGTTTCTCTGCTTTGTTGCGTTTTTGTGTATGTGTGTTTTTTTGGTTTTTTTTTTTTTGGGGGGGGGGGGGGTTTGGAAGCACTTTGTGAAGTAAAATACTTGAAGAAATTTCATATAGACCAAAAAAAGATTGGTTAAAAAAAAAAAAAAAAAAAAAAAAAAAGGTCTCCTTCACAAGGTTTTATCCAAAGTGTATTGATGTTGACCGTTGCATGTAACAGTGAGGAACTGCAGTGTGTGTCAGCTGTGTCCCAGGAAGACCCATGGCTGAAGTAGTGTTTCAGAGATTTTCAGTGGAATACCAGTATGATGCAAATATGTGTCAAAGCGTGAGTCAGACGTGAGAGCCCTGAAGACCAAAAGAGAC
Organism: Nettapus auritus; assembly: GCA_011076525.1. Classification (NCBI taxonomy): domain Eukaryota; kingdom Metazoa; phylum Chordata; class Aves; order Anseriformes; family Anatidae; genus Nettapus; species Nettapus auritus. The sequence goes on along the minus strand of CM021772.1, from coordinate 4,255,847 downwards.
AAACAGAAAATCACGTTCTCTCTAAATTCAGGCCACCTAGAAATTTTAAACAGTGATTTGCAAATTACTGGCTAAATCTAGATACAAAAACCCAGATTTAGGGGATCAGTTTTGGCACCTAAAGTGATATTTTGCAATTAGATTTATCCTGAATCCTGATTGGTTTGTGAACAGGCTTAAAGCTTTTTCTCCTCTTATGATTTATGACATAAATCATATATTGTTTGCTGACAAAACAGCGGTTGGCTTAACATTTTAGTAGATTAACACAAATTGCACAAGCAAATCCATAAGAACAGCTAAGGTGCAAGAACAATTCTAAATGGTAAAGCAAGAACTTGTTTTTCATATTTTTTTTCTCCCCTGTGAAACAGCAGTTAAAAACTCACAGATTTTCTTTTTTAAGTAAAGCTGAAGAATCTTTAAAACAAATGGCCCTTTTCTAATGCCATGCTTACCTATTATTTATTTATTTATTTAAATATAATCTGACTCCAGTGATTTGCACTTTGACCTTTGAAACAGGAGTATATACAGAAGAAACTAGAAGAAGCAGGTATTAATAATGGATGTTTTTGTTATTCTATGGCACTACCAATCTCATTTTTAGTTGGGCAAGTACTTACATGCAGCTGAAAGTGCTTTTATAGAGAGAGTTGCTACACAGTTTGTTTTGCATGCTCATTTGGAGTTCTAAGAGAAACTTTTCAGGACTTGAGGTGAGAAAGTCCTCCTAAGCAAATAAAACTATAATAGTGATCTAACATATGCCTTCAGCCATCTGTGCTTTGCTGGCTTATAAAATTTTTATGAGAGTTTGTTTTGATGATGTAAGCAGCATTTTCTCATGCTTTCTATGCATGAGATTACAGACAAATGCAAGTATATTACATTGCCATTCCGTAAATGAAATATTCTCAATAATCTGTTTTCTGTGGGAGATAACACTATACTGGCACTCTGTATCTTCTCCACTATTTATAAAACTGTAGGCCCAAGCCTTAGGAAAAAAATAAGAAAGAGAATAGCTTTCTTATTCATATGGATTGTCTTTTTCCTCCCCTTTTTTTCTGGTAAAGCAAATATTACCAAAAAGCATTGTATAAATCTGAAGTAAGGATTCTTCTGTTCATATTTAACAAAAGCAGGAAGGGTTTTGAGAGATCATCTGACACAGAACAGGAACAAAGTAGTAAGTGAATTTCTAAACTAAAACTCTTCCCTGAAAAGAGAGAACATTTTTCTTTTAAAAAATGAAGAGGAAGAGGGCTTTAATATCAGATCTCTATGATGCTTTAAATTTGCCAAATAGATTTTAATCTATTTCCCCTAGCATAAATCTGAAGCGATGAAATTTTTGTTTTATTAAACTGGGTGGTAAAGCCACCATAGCAGGTTTCTCCATTTCCGCACAGTTTCTAGGAGCAATCGTTAAGATTGAGCTTAAGTGTTGATGCTCTTGAGAACCTTTCTCTTAAATGTAATCTTCCACTCTTCTGACTTAGAAATTCAGCTGAAAGCTTATAAACACAAAAATAGCCCCTAGAGAGCTTTGTCTGAAGTGTTCTCTGGACTACGCATTTTGCAAATGTGCATTACACTTTTGAAGCTGTCTTCTCTTTGTAGGGCTGTTCAGTGTAAGTGCTAGGTGTTCAAAGAGCTGGGAAATCTGCTCACTTTACGTTACCCATCTGTCTTTTACTCTTCTGGTCAGTACTTCAAAAACACATTGAGAAACTAAATTTATAATGCCTTGTTTTCTTTTGTAAAATTAGAATGTTTGCTTACTAAATAATTTACCTTGCAAAGGTGTTCAAATTACAAGATAACTGTCTATTGAATTTTTAATAAGAATGATAAAACTCAGACTATTTTTGCTTTCATCAAGCTTGCTGATGTTAGAGCTTTGCCTGAACCCCTTTTTGCTTATTTTTGTATCTTTACTGGGAGTTTTGAAAATGCATTTCTTACACAGTTGGACTCCCAGTTCTCTGAAAAGGAGAGCAAGAGAACCGGAGAAAGATACACAAGCATAATGCCAAATGAGAGGCAAAATTGTAATGATGTTCCTATAGAGGACTTTATCCCCAGAATGGATTTAGTTCAGGTAATGCAGGAAGAACAGGAATGATAAGGAAGAAGAATAAAAACTGAAAACTGTTCTCATCTATATGTTTTATTTTCATAGGTTAAAGTTAGATGTGCTATCCAGTGGATGCAGAACAGTTCACCGCATCTTGCTGATCACTATCATTTATTCTTCCTTTTTCTAGTTCTAGTAGTTTATATCATTCTGATTTGGGTGTTGATGCCAAGGGGAGGGAGGTAGAAATTAAAACACTTGTGTTAAAACTGTTTTAAATACTCTGCAGCAGAAGTATATAGGCTGGAGAGAGATTCCAAATACTGCAATGCCAGTAAAGTTAAATAGAGAGTGACTAACAGGACATTGATACAAGCATTGGAAGGGGATGGTAACCACATCAGCTATGTTGAAAGCAGCCAGAAGAGCATGTTTGACTACATTGTGCACAGGGCTGCCTTTCTTTCGCTAGAAAAACTTTCAAAAACTGAATAATGTTTGAAAAGCAGAACATAGACCTGAGTAGCAGAAGAAAGAGTTTGACAACTTGCAGACTTCTTGCAGTCTCATAAAAAGCTGAAAAAAAACTTCTATAAGAGAGCCGTAGAGATGTAGATGAGTTCAGCTATATGTTGCTAAAATGATTAGGGTAAATAAATCTATAGAAACGTGTTCAGAAGGCATGATTTAACAGATAATATTTCAGCTGTAAAACCACTTACTGTGAACAGCTTAGATTCTTGTTGCTGGTTGGTTGATTTCACAAGACTTCAATGTGTTAGCAGAATAGTTTTGGATAGTAAGGGCTTGGCTATAGAGGAAGTGACTGCAAGGTAAGCATAAAGATAGGATACTGTAGTATACTGGGCTTTTCTGCATTAATTACTTTGTAGGCTAACTATGGGAAAAAAGCAAAAACTAACCAATTCCACTTTCAATAGTTTTTCAGACAGTGTGTTGGGACCTCCAGAGGATGAAAGACATTCAGAAACAGAGACAATCTGATCCTTCTCCTGGTCTCCATTCACTTTCTGCAGACCATTTTCCTCAAGGTCGTGTGTCTTCAGCCACCTCTCAAAAAAACAAACAAAAAAAAAAAACAAAAAAAAAACATGCTTCTCATCTCTGTGACAGCACTGTTGCATTTAAATGGCAAATAAAAACTGTAAGAGAGTGTTTTTGCTGTAGGAAGGAGTTTTTGACCTGAAAACATCGGGAAGGAATCGTCTGTGGTATATTTAAAGGAGGCTAAAGAATGAAAAGGCAAGAAACCCTTATGCTTAGAGGCATACATGAACCACTCTTTGAGCTAAGTAACCAATCAATCACATCTAAAGAAGTCATTCCAGAATTTTCCCTTACGTCTTTTTCTTGCACTTTCTGTAGAAGCTGTCCACTTTCAAAGGCAGAACATTAGGCAAAATGGGCCATGCTCCTCCGCTGGAACAGCAGATCCAGTGCTCACAGTCAAGGCAATCTACAGCACAGCTGTTGTCTTTTGGTCCTGTGGCATGTTCCCTATGTCATCCTCTGATAAGGTATGGCAGAATGACAAGTCACCTAGATGCATTTAATGTGAAATGAAGTATGTTGCTTTTTGTTGCTTCTGTTTATTAAATTTTTATTTTAATGGCATGCCATCTTAAAATATATACTTGAAGATATTTTTGAACTTGGGAGCATATTAGTCTACAGGTCACTTTGTTATTTATTCATGCTTTCTTCCCACACTGTCATGCTACCAAAAATTGCAGCAAAGAGATTCTGATCTTTAGGAGAGCTGGATAATGTCACAGTGCAGAGTTACAAAATAATAATCCGTAGTATCACACCTTACTATACTGTTTTAGTGTATTTACTCGTGATTTTTGAAGACTACTATACACAGTCTGGCCCCTAGTCTTTGCAGAAGAAAATACTGCAAATTATCCGGTAAATTCTTTCCTGTTCTGAGCTTCCACATCTCCCCTTAGTCAGTGGACTTTTTTACATGCTGACCTGTAGCAGTTACGGCTTATTAAGATAAATCATGAAATGTTTTTAAGTACAAAGGTCCATGCAGTTTTCCATGCACTTGATACTAAGGGCTTGATGTTTTCAGCTGACTGCATACATAACCTTCATTGTATTTCATTGAATACAAATTGTAAATCTGAGTTGGAAAGTAGCTATGATGCTCTTTGCCTAATCAGCTGTAAAGGTAGGAGTCCCCAAATGACAAGCAAACTTGCAGTTATGTGATAATGCCTAACCTAAATTATAGACATTTAGGAGAAAAATCTATTTCTAATACTTCAATGGGGAAATGTTACTTCTTTCTCAGGAAAACTCAAATTGAGACAGAGAAGTTACACTGAGATCAATGTGAAGTTTTTGCTGTCATAGAGAGTAGATGTTAATATCTGCTGATGATAACCACTCATAACAATCTAGCCTAAAAGTCATGCCTGAGCTGTACATCCATAATGCCTAAATGTTTATGTGAGCAGCGGGTAGAAACCGTGGCTCCATCTGCCACTTTATGTCAACACGTTGAAAAGATTTCCAGTTGCAAGAGACTGTGCAATTCAGGATATGAGACGGATGAGACATATAGAGTTAAACAGATACTTGCTGTTGGTTATTTTTAAATTACTTCTGTATTACACAGTAGGTATCTCATTGTCTAATAAGTTTTTTGGTTTGAATTATTTTGGTTTAAAACATTTTCTTAGGAGTTACTATTTCCTAGAAATTCTGTAAGACTTTTCCATGAGAACTGGGCTCAGCATCTCAGTTCCAGTAGATATGGCAATATGTGGGGCTAAGAACTGCATTCTTACATTAATGTAAGCAGTAGCTGTTCATAAGCATCCAAAGACAGTGTTTTCTTTTTTCTCAGGGTATGTTCTACTTCATTGTTTCTGAAGTCTATACCCCTTTAGAGTTGATGGGAGTTACATGCTATAGTATGTATGTATCAAGGAAAAAGATATACCCCGTAGTTAAATATAATAACATTTCTCTTCGTAGACAGAATCGCTGTATTCATGTTACTGAAAAAAGAAATATTTTGAAAAAGGTTCTGAACTAGCAATTTGTGTAGTTATTTGCATCTCTGAGTGTAAATAGATATACTGAATTTGTCACGGCAGTTGGTAAACTAACACTAACTTCTTACAGTTCCATGACAAATCTTTAGCATGCAAATCATTCCTGCAGCCTGCAACTGCCATCCTACCAGCAGAGTCCTGCCTGAGACAGGGATGTAAATAGTGAAGTGCTTGCCTGCTAAATGGGATTTCCCTCATAATTTCAGAAGCACGCGTGTGTGTAGGACTCCTCTGGTCATTATACAGTGTGCAGACAAGATTAGATTTTCGTTTCATCAGCATGTATCTTCCTGGAACTGAATTTCCTTATAATTTTTCCAGCATTCCTTTTACTACTGTGTGATCATGCATATGTGTATTTATGTGCATTTCTCAATGAGCTCATATATTTTTGGAAAATCTTTTTGCCTGGCTATGGGACCATTTAGCTCTCACTCATTACTGGTAAAACTTACCACCTACCTTTTATGAGCTGCTGCTGCATAAGTAGTTTGTTTTGGTGTAATTCTTTCTCTTTCTTTTTCTTTTCTATTTTTTTCTTATTTTTTCTTTTTTTTTTAATCCCAACAGATAATATCATTAAGTAATTAATAACATAGCTAAGCAGTGCCCTAGAAATGAGAATACAGTATGTACCCTATATAGTATTCTGTGATCTGCTTGCTTTGACTTGCACCTTTTGTATGCCACACATTTTATTTTGATGAAGCATGCTGCAGCAGCTTCCTGCATCTGCTCTCTTTCTGCTGCCTGAAAGTGGCCATAATTACTAACGTGAGAGATGATCAACAAAAATAGCTGCCAGATACTGTTTAACGGCCTCAAACTTCTCATCTCCTGCAACTGAGGACACGAAAGAGAAAAAGAGTGTGCAATATGTTCACTGATTGCAGTTTGTTCATTCTTATCTTTTATAGGTTTTTGTGTTGAAATCCAGCAGCACAGTTCCATTGGAGTTTGAGCCATGATATTGAACAAGAACCTGTTCTACAGTACTTGTTAAAAGAGAATCAAAACAAAGCCTGTGGACACCACTAACTTGTGATTATCTTCATTGAAAACACCCATATTGCACTGTAGTTGTAAAAAAAGTGTTACGCATTCTACCTGTTATGAATGGTCATTACACTATTGTTTTATTTCAGTAAGCTTTATATTTAAAACAGTATTGCCATCTTGTGGTTCTGACAAGTTTCATCAATCTGTTTCTTTCTGCAGCCATTTTTTTCTTTATTGTGTTGCCAAGAATTCCTGAAATGCCGTGGTACATAAAGTGGAACTGGTATTGTACTCTTCCAAAATGTGCATAGAACAATAAAATAAAATAAAGCCTGTATCTGAATGTCAAAAACTATTTTATCGATCTTTCAACAATATGATTTTTATCACCGCCCCCTGAAAGAAAGGGATCAGCCACAGTCTAGATCTGAACAGCCTTAAGAATATTTTTATTTCAGAGATTAATAATAAAGGCTCAGAAAAAATGTACTGAATTCAAGGTAGAAGAAATCCAAAATGTTTTTTGTCTTTTTGTGTGTGTGTGTGTGTTTACACACTGCTAGTGTAATGGGATCTTGCTTTGACTCACTTGTTAATAATATACTAGATTTAGAGGATGTCCTGTCAGAGTGCAAGGTGTGCAGCCCATTTGGCAAGGGATAGGACTGCTCAGTACTTCAGATACTGACTGCAACAAGCCTCTCAGTCCAGAAGACTGAAGATACAATGACTTTGTCACCTTCAGTGATGAATCAAGCCTTTCAACTGCACAAGTCATTTGTCAGACAACTAGAGAGCTCTGCCTCATCAGGTGAGTTGTTGAGCACCTGATGTTACTCAGTCCTCTTACTCAGTCTCTTTCTGAGTCAGATACTCAGAAAGAAAGAGGTCATGACTTCTGGCACAGCTTTAGAGATGGGCAGGTTTATTTCTTTCATTTCTTTATTTGAAAAATGCCAAGTTGCATATTTTCTGCTCAGTTGTTTTATTTTATTATTTTTAGGTTTTTTTGTTTGTTTGTTTTTGTTTTTTACAGAAAATAGCAAGTCTCATACCAGACAAACTCATATTCTTCTGGTGACCCCAAGAGAGTGGCACCCATCCAGCCTAGCACCAGGGCTTTCCACATCTGAAGAGCCTGTAAACAAGCAATGGTTTCCCTGGGGCTTTGCTCTTTTCTTCTCATCCTGGAAGTGTTCTACTTGGTATAAAATCAGTTGCTGCCACTATTCTGAGTCTGAGGTCCTGTAGAAATCTGTACATATTAAAATCTCATTACCATCAAACGCTGTATTCAGTACCTGAACTCATTAACTTCCTGTTTTTCTTTCAGTACAGTTTCATGCTAAGCCCATGAACATGCCACATGGTCAGGGAGAAAATTTTATTGACAAAGAGAAAAAGCTTTTCCTGACAGACCAAAAATTCCTGATGAATTTTCTTCATATTAAAGCTTATCAAGGCTATATATGTCTGAGAAATATTTTACTTTTGATCACTGAATCATAGAATCATCTATGTTGGAAGAGACCTTCGTTGAATATCTTCTCATGAAAAAAAAAGCCATAACCTCAGAAATTAGGTTATTTGATTTACAGTATCGCATGTGAAGAGATAAGTATATTTGACATCTATGCACTTCATAACATTGTGCTCTGAAAGACTGTTCTGAATGTTTTTAATTGCTATTCAAGGCCCCGTTCACTAAGTCTGTGTTGCGAGCTGCCCTATAGTGCTCAGTGAGAGGTAGGTTCTACACCATACTGATAGTCACTTTACTCTCACCAGGTTGATTTTTTGTCAAATTGTTCAGTTTTCAAAATACACTACATGTGACATAGCACATTCTTTACACCTAGAATCCGGATTTAGGAGATAAAAGAGGAGGATTATGTTTGTCTATGCACGACTGTAGTGAATATCTGCCAAAATCGATCTAGTTATTTTCATTCTCTTTTTCAAGAAAGTTGACCATCTGCTCTGTCATCAGCAAAGATCTTGTTCTAAAAGCTAAATCAAAAGATCATCCATCTTGTGCACCTTGTTTTCACTTAACGTAAACAAAGTTTTAATGGTATCCATCTGTAAGCGCGAGCGATTAGTGACCTGAAGCAGGCACATACTCACTGAGTCAAAATTAGCAGCTGGAGACAGAATGATGATTAAAATACGAATACTCTATTGGTAAATAAAAGGCATGCAATTACGCGTACTGCTTAAAACAGTCCTGTCTAATTAAACTATAGAATCTTTAGATGCTTATAAAAGCCAGTGACACAGAAATTAAAATACACAATCTCTCCTCCAGGTGATGCTAAAGCCTGCAATGAACCTGCTGTGTTTGTATTTTCCTTGTATTTCTGGGTACATATGTAATAACACAGAAAGATTCTATCGCTGCATAAATATAAAATGTAATACAATAACAGATTGAAAGTTTAGTGTTTTATATGAGAAACTGAGTTTCGTAATGTTTTGTTTTACTACAGAATAATGTAGTAACATATTGTCCTGGTTTCGGTTAGGACAGGGTTAATTTTCCTCCTAGGAGCTGGTAGGGTGCTATGTTTTGGATTAGGATGAGAAGAGTGCTGATAACATGCTGATGTTTTAATTGTTGCAGAGCAGTGCTTACACCAAGCCAAGGACTTTTCAGCTCCTCGCTCTGTCCTGCCAGTGGGCAGGCTGGGGGTGCAGCAAGAGCTGGGAGGGGACTGACCCAGGAAAGCCGACCCCAGCTGGCCAAAGGGGTATTCCATACCGTCTGGGGTCATGCTAAACAATAGATAGGGGTGGCTAGCTGGGGTAGGGGGACCGGCTGCTCAGGGATAGGCTGGGCATTGGTCAGCAGGTGGTGAGCAATTGCATTGTACATCACTTGTTTTGTACACACTATTATTATTGTTGTTTCCTATCTTAATAAACTGTCTTTATCTCAACTCACGGGCTTCACTTTCCCGTTTCTCTCCCCCATCCCAGAGAGGGAGGGGGGAGGGTGAGCAAACGGCTGTGTGATGTTTAGCTGCCAGAGGGGTTAAACCACACATATATTCTGCCAAGTTTTTTAACTTTTTGTTTGTTTGTTTCCTTCCCTGCCAAAATGAGGGAAAATAAGAGGCAGGTGTTAGAAGCTATACATGACTTCAATGCTTAAAAAAAGGGGGAGGGGAGGATATTATTGTATTATTGGAGTTAGTTAATGGCCTTTTATGTTGCTTGCTTTGCCACTGCTGGCCTTGCAGTTTTCTGTTGAATTAGTTTTATTAAGAGGGTGGAAGCTTCACAGGACCATAAAGTCTAGGACCACTAGTTTCTCATAGGAAGAAGACAGCCAGAGGCAGTAATCACAGGGACTGACCCCCTGGCTCAGACTGCAGGAGCAGCTGTACTAGCAGGAACCTCCAAGATGTGTGTTACTGCAGCTCAGGCCAGCTGAACCAGGGCCTGCAGTCTGCTGCAAGGCCTTGCAACGTTTTGACCTCAAGACATGAAGTTTCCTCTAATTAAGGCTGCAGATAACAATATATTAACAAAAAGCAGCCTTTATACTAGGTGCATATTTGCAATTCACTTGAACTATGTCATATGGTATTGGAGTGAACTTTTATCTTCTCTAGGTGTAGTACTATCAGCAAAAATTACATGACTTCATCAATCTTTCTCAATACCAATTAGTAGTTATCTTCCAGTACAGTACAATTTAGATTAAATTATAATTATTACTTATATATCCTAATGATCATGATCCAGCTTCTTTAATTAAGGACATCAGCACATCTATGTAAGATTGGTCTTAGGTAGGCAGTCCTCGCTTTTTTTTTTTTTTCTTAGAGGCTCATTAACCTCACTGACACATCACGTTTTATTCCAAGAAAGATGTAACAATCTCTGAATTACGTGTGATCTTTTTGAAAAATTAATTAATTGAACAATCATAGGATTGCATTCAAGGAATAGGTATGATTTGAAATAAAAAATTCACTGCATGCAAACAGTCTGTATATTAGTAGAGGCAACAGACTAAAATATGATGTTTCCTCACAATGAAAGCAAATGTATTTTCTCTCCTGTGACTTTATAGCTGCTGCAGCACACCTCGCCACAGCACATTCACCAGGCCCACACACAGGATTAGCTTTGCCAGGCACAGGGAGAGCGGCGTCACGGCGAGGCCGCTTGGGCCCAGGCAAGGTGGGCCAGGGCCTACTATGGCTGGGCAGGACCTTGGTAAGGCAGCCAGGCTGCAGCCAAGCAGGGAGTTGAGCCATCCGATCAGGGTGAGGCTCATCGAGGTACAGGGACATGGCATGGCAGGGAATGACCTTCAGGAAATATCCACCCTGTCTGCCATGGTGTCCTCCCCAGGCTGCCAGAAGGCCTGTGTGCATGGCTGCTCCAGCATGGCATTCTCCATGGGCTGCCGGGGAATCTCTGCTCCAGCACCTCCTCTTCCCCTCCTTCTCTGACCTTGGTGGTCACAGGGCTGTTTCTCACGCTTTTTCCACACTCCTTACTGCCTGGCCAGCATTTTTTTGCCCTTTGCCTTAAACATTATTTAACAATAATTAAACAATATTTTAATTTTCTGTTTTTCTCTTAAATTTTCTGGAGACTCAAAGCTATGGCCAAGTGACAAGGGTAGCTTCTCATGTATGAGGTCAGTGAGCTCTGCTTTTGCTTTGCCTTCCTGTGGTCCAGACTCTCACAGCTACGGGGTTTTCCTGAGGCTTCATCCTGTCCTCAGCTTCTTGCTGAGTTACATTAGTTAACTGTTCATCTGGAAACTACTGGGAAAAAGAGGCCTATGGCATTTAATATATATCTGACATAATTTTTACAACATTACAGAATGGCTTGTTTGAATATAGCAGTTGTTCAAGTTTGTGTTATAAGCATACTAACTCTGAACAAACCACTTTTCCTCTGCACTAAAATTGTCCAGGTAATGGTGAATAATTTTGGAGGTTGATGTTAAGTATAATTGAATGCATTCAGAGAACTGCAAATCTCTTGAAGCTGTTATTAACCATGCAAAACCACTTCCTCCGTGACAGTTTGTTGAGTATAAAAATTGAATTCAAAGAACCTAAGTTATTTATTTCAATTCAATGAGATTCTCAGCAAAGCTAATAACTCTGCTACAGTCAGTAGAAATGCAGCATTTCGTGAACATACAGATGATCCCATCTATATTATAAATATAGATACAACACTTGATTTGTGTATATGTTTGTATACATAATGTATTAGACACTAGCAGCTATGGTACAAATGATTTATTTTGCACATTTTAAATGTGTTCACAATTAGTGGCAGAACTGTGGTTTTATATACTCTATCTCTGTTCTACTGCATATGGATTATCAAGTAAATAGCAGAATGATTTAATATAACAAAATTGAGACCATGACATCAATGGTACCATGAACAGCTTCACTAGAATCTCTAGATAGTCACTTTAGAAAATATATTCATGCCTACACATGAAAAGTTTGGGGATTCATCAGATTTGCTGATCCACACATTCATGGAGCTGGGTGGTATGAATCTGAGCTAAAAACAAGATAAAGAAATCATAAACATAAAGAGTATTTTATTTTTTTCATATAATCCTAGAACCATAGAATGGTTTAGATTGGAAGGGACCTTAAAGATCATCAAGTTCCAACCCCCCTGCCATGGGCAGGGACACTCCCCACTAGACCAAGTTGCTTAAAGCTCCATCCAGCCTGGTCTTGAACACTCCCAGTGATGAGGCAGCCACAACCTTTCTGGGCAACCTGTTCCAGTGCCTCACCAACCTCAGAAGGGAGAATTTCTTCCTAATGTCTAATCTAAATCTACGCTGTTTTAATTTAAAGCAATTACTTCTTGGCCTATCCCTACACCACCTGACAAAGGATCCCTCCCCACCTTTCCTGCAGCCCCCTTTAGGTACTGGAAGGCCACTGAAAGGTCTCCCCCAAGCCTTCTCTTCTCTGGGATGAACATCCCCAGCTTTCTCTGCCTCTCTTAAAAAAAGAGGCCTGTCGTCATCCTCGTGGCCTCATGTGGACTTGCTCTAACAGGTCCATGTCCTCCTTCTTGTGCTGGGGGCCCCAGATCTGTAGCACTGTATATTGTAGCACTTAGAAAATTCAGTTGACATTTGAGATACCATACACTGGAAATCTTATGCAGATTTAATTTCATGTTATTACTGTCATTATGGTAGTAATTAAACATAGTTGTAAGCAAAATAGTTTTCGAATGACAAGACACAAGGATTTCTTTTTGTTTGTTTGCTTGTTTTTTAGGGCAGAAGTGCCTATTTTTCAAAAATGTATGGAGCAATACATTGAATAGGTGTTGCGAAGGTTCTCTACAGCAGTACATACTTAAAACTCTAAAGTAATTGTAATTAGCAGCGCAAATGTTTTTTTGAACAGCTGAACAATGTTACCATGGGTCTGTAAACACTAACTGGTGGCCACGTAGGCATTGCCTTCAGACAAAATTCTTCAACTAATGCATTTACAAGAAATAATTATAAAATATAAATTTTCTTAATTTTCAGGCTTCTGGTAGGCAGAGATGCCAATAATCACAGAATCACAGAATCATCTAGGTTGGAAGAGACCTCCAAGATCACCGAGTCCAACCTCCGATGTAGCACTTACAATCCTCCACTAAACCATATCACTAAGCACTACATCTAAACGTCTTTTAAAGACATCCAAAATAAATATATTTATTTTCAATCAGGAGACAGTTTTTCAATTACAGAAGATTTAAGCTGTATATTTTCCTTGTATTTTGTTTTTAATTAGATCTACTAAATATAGCTTTAAAATATTCACTTTATTGCACAACAGTTAAAGCATAGAAAAGCACATTGGTTTGAAGCATTGTTAAGAAAGTTGGAAAAAGAACCCTAGGTTGTATATATAGTTCATCGAGTAGTCAAAAAGCAATAAAAACACGAGAATAGACCATTATGACAAAATAATTGTCTCATTCTCATATGATGACTTTCTTGATATTGAATTGATGTTTATTTTTCATGGTTGTCTTTGGCATTTAGATTGCATCTTTATCCATCATTGTGTTCAACTTACTGAATTATTCCCTAAAAATAAATTACATTCTATTGTAATTGATATAGCTAATATCATGCTACTGAGGTATTTTGCATTATTTATGATATCATCTTGATCTTGGACTCATTCAAGTCAGAGCTCCTCTTCAGACCACGGGATGTACTACTAGCAGAGTCACTACATGCCTTTGGTACCTGAGATGAATGATTAGCGACCCTTTTGAGAAGTTAGTGGATGAGAACAAATTAGGATTAAGGCCTAATTTCAGTCTTGGGGGGGCTTTGGTGCCCTGCTCCTGTATTTGCTCTACTACGCTGCAGATTACATAGGAGGGAAAGGAAGGGTATCCTCTGTTCTGTTGAAACTGTGCCACTAACTATCCAAAATTCAGCCAAAGAGAAAGAGCGAGACTAGTCAGCAGTAAGGCTGATGCTCTGCCTAAATGAGATAAAGAACAGTTTCCTTTAAGAGGAATCCTGGGGCTCTGGCTTCATGGGGCAGCTGAAATACTTTTCAGCCCAATATGTCTTCCTGTTTCATATCAGGAGTATAGGACTGTCCTACAGAAACACCCATGGCTCCTGTACCAGTGACAATTTTCTGGGTGTTATGGAGCTATTCTGAGGCTTCCACAACACTGCCTTATTCCTGCCTGAGTCTGTTCTGACCAAGTCCTTAATTGTGCAGGATGATGGCCAGGCGGATCCAGGCTGTTCTTGCCTCTTACCTTTCTGTAACACAAATCCTTCCCCAGCACAAGTTGCTGTGATAATAAATTTGTTCATATTTTCAGATGTTTTTTTATCTTAGGAGGAGAAGGAAGGGATGAAGTGAATAAATGCAGATATAAATAGACGTGCCTTATTCCTCTCTTAGCTTTAAATTGAGCTCAGTTTGAGAGAAGTATTACTGTAATTAATGATTTCATTCCATAAGTGACTCCTTGTAATCAGATACCAAACAGACCTGTCAACTCTCATGCTTTCTTTATGAGACTCTTCCATGTGGACCCCCACATGTTATTCCCCAACCACAGTATCCGCATAATAAGCACTCCCAAGGCAACTCCCTGGCTCCAGGCTGCACACCAGCATGAGCCACTGTGCTGCTCTGAGCTACAGCAGTGATGTTGTCTGCTGCTGCAAATCCTGAATTCCAAAACATCCTGCAGTATGGCCTGTGGCCCATGGCTAGGCTCATGATACAATAGTGATACAATACCTTCATTGTCAGATGCTTATAGTCCACCAACAGAGTATATAGAAGGTGAGAAAAATCATCTTTCATTCTCTTTTTCTTCCTTCCAAACCTGAAGCTGCCTCCCACCACTGTATATATTTTGAGTAGCCAGGTAGAAACAAAGTCTATACCTGCAATGTTACTGGTTACTGGTATCAGACGTGAACAGGAAACAAAGGCTTTCCAGAGTCAGATCAGCAAGGCATCAGGATGAAGCAGAGCACGCACTTCCCCTGCACTGTTTGTCAGGATAAGAGTGAATTAAAAGTCCAGCTACATGCAAAATCATACAGGCATCTCAAAAGTTGAGATTAGAGCTCAATGTGGACATAAAAGTCATAATATCACACATTTTAAGGGAAATACTCATACACCACAAAAGGCTGTACCTGATCATTCTGGTCTCAGTGCCTCTTTTTTTTTTTTTTTTTTTTTTTTTTTTTTTTAATACCAATTTCTGCTTGATAAAAATTCTTGATGCGAAAGTAAGAGGCTGGACCATTGATTATCCCTGAAATAACCCTTACTTGCAGATTCAGATCTCTTAACACATATGACAGAAATAGAACATAGTGGGAACTTTATATATTTCATATAATGTCCATGTAACTATATAAGGGATGTTCTGTAGGCAAAATGAATGAAAATACATACATATAAACATGCATTACTTGTATATGCATATATATAATATGGGTATGTATATACATACACTCATCCTTATATTGTACTTGATTTTGCATTAGCCAGACCACTTGCTTCCTAATCTTTTCAGGGTAGACAAATGCATTGAAACAAGGTTATACCTGTGATCACCACAGGTTAACTAACAAAGTTAGTATAAGTATCAGATAATGCAAGGCAGAACAACTACTAATTCAGGCAGGATCAGAAAAAAATCCTTTACCAGATTTTTGGGTCCACCTAGATAAAAATGAAGAAGGGAAAAAATGAAAGTGGCTTTCATTTTGCAACATTAGACTTAATTTTAATTAATCTATGCTGCAATGACATACACTGACATTCAGCATAATACTAAAATTTCTCAGCTACTGAGAGGAAATGTCAGGGAAAGACAAGGCATTATTTAAGGTGATTAAAGAGTAATAAACTGTAATATAAAAGTGTGAATTTTAGCTTACTGATAAAAATAATCTATCTATGAAGTCCATTATGCAGAAGAGCAGCTTTTCAAAAGAAGCCACTGAAGCAAAAACAAAGCTATGTTCAAAGTAGACCAGATAAAACACTTTTAGGAGATTAGTGGAGAGGATCAACTTGTAATTGTAGTGCAGCTGAAATGACCCCAGTGGTCTTATACAACCTTCTGATCGCTAGGTGTGTAATAAACGGAATACAGCATTTGAGTGTGAAGATTGAAAGATCAGGAGGCTACCTGTGACACTAAACATTGAACATTTGTCTGAAGTCAGCAGACATGCAAAGAAAAACTGTTTTGCATTCATGACAAATGGGAAGATAGTAGTAGTAATTCAGGGTTAGACAATGTGATGGTTTCTTCTTTTAGAAAAACACAGCCCTGTGCAGTGAAGTTGCGTCACTTCTCCAATTTGCTTTGAAAATAAGCTGCAGACTTGTTGAGACAAACGTTCTCCAGTCTCATGGAAAAGTTGTGCAGTAAGTTTATGATGCTCACACAGTGCTACAGCGGAATGTCAGGAACAATACTTGGCTTTCCTCATGAAGAGAAGTTAGAAGGCATGAGTCTCTATTCCCACAATGCAGAAAATCAGAAAAGTCGTATTTATTGCGGCTATTGTGACTTCTTGTTTTGCATATAAAAGGGCTACATTTGCAGAACTGCCACATTAACTTCACTTGCCTTGGCAGATAGCAAGCAACAGAGCACTTATCTGGAGGGCACTGCTTAATCTGCAGTATTGAGACAGGGGTTGAATGTGGCAACCATGATATATTAAAGCTGGCAAAATAAATAAATAAATAAATAAATAAATAAATCTGTAGACACAGAGACTGGAATGGATTCTGAAGTGTGGAAAACTAGGTTCAAATCTAAAGCTCGAGTTTTCCTACCACATCTCCTTCTGTCTTGTATCATCTGAAGTCTCCTATCAAGAGTTTTAACATCCTACTCCTCTTACATAGCATACAATCCTGACAGTCTATTTTTGCTGACGAGATTATTACTTTTATTCTCATATAGTATATAGACAATTTGCTACAGGTTAAAGCATCATAACAATTCTGTCATAGTTGTTCTAAGACGTACGTTCTTTTCTCATCTACAGCGTCAAAGTCCCGTCTCCTATACATGAACACAGCACTTGCTGATCCACTTGTCTTCATTCTGTCTCTTTGTTATTTCAACCATCTACAATTGCTACCTGTGCATATATATAGTTTGGCTCCCTAGCTAAACTATCCAGAAGGAGTTTTGCCTAGTCTCTGTGTTCTGTCTTGTTGTCTGTTATTTGTGTTAGTCTTGTCATATCACACCCATTCGTCAACACCAGTATTCATTCTGTCTTACTAGCTATCTAATTGTTCTGCCATGCTGTCTATTCATCACTGACTACTCTATCGTGTCACTATCACCACTGTGCATACCAGCTGTCTGTCTCTAACTACACTGTCTCGCAAAGGGCAGATTCAAGGAGTATTTGTGCAAAGGCAGAAATGTGCACTGAACCCAGACTGAGACAGCTAAAATTCTTATATGCTATTAGCTTTTATTGCCTTGGATACTGCTATAATCCATTATCTGTCAGGGGAAATTGTTTGAGTTGCAGTGAGGTTAGCTTATGGAAATCCACATTCCCTCTACTGCAATTTTTCCATCCTAGGGCCTATGCCATCTTAACAGGAGGATCTGATGCATCATTAATCCTTCTATTATCTGTCTGCAGCGCCACAGTAAGATATTGCCCTGCCATTGTCTACCAGATTATGCAAATTATGTATGTCTAAATGCAATCAAAATGCAGGTTACAAATGCTGAAAAGTGGGAAAGTAAAAGACAACAGTGGTATTCAGATGTCCTTAGAGAGGTATGGATATATATTTGTGAATCTACTTCATTTCCAAGAAACTTCAGTTTAGGAAAATGCTGTTCTTGCAAATTTTATTGCCCTGTGAGAAGCATTACTAGGCCCTCAGACCAATGTCGCAGTTGCATCTGTTGTACTTTTAATAGTGTTCTGTGACTCCATGACTCTTAACAAATGACTATAAGAGTATGAGAGTGGGTTTTTTTGGTGTTTTTTTGTTGTTGTTTTCTCGTTAACTAAGGCTATTCAAGAGTCTTTTTCTGTTTAGTTTAGGTTTAGTGCTGGGTCTGGGAAATAAACAGTGGGGAAAAAAAAGGGATTCTTCCGCTCCTTCTGCACTCAATCTGGCTAGCTCAAAGTTCTTGTCATCATCTTTTTGTTGTTACAAGACATTATGGTTGGTGAGATTCAACTTGATTAGGATTTAAATTACCTAAATTCAGTCAGTGGCTATTCTGCAAGTGATTTTTAGCCTATGAGCTCAGGCTGCAATTACTTGAGCTTAATCTTCACAATTCCCAAGACACAGATATGTTCACAAAATTTCAAAGACAGAAGAGAAGATTTTGAACAATAATGATTTAACATATAGTTCATTTTAAACACAAATTCTGATACTTAAAATATACTACTCAAAGTACTGTAAGTGCTGTAAGTCAAGATAATGAATCAAAATTTTAGTGATTGCCTCCCTCACACGCTACAAGGGAATAATACCAGCATAAATTAGTCTACTATATGACTGTTCATCATTGTAAATATAATGAGTTCCCTGTAGTCATCTTGCCCAAATTCATAAGGTTAACTTTTTTTCATGGGTCTTCTGATTGATTTTATGTTCCACAAAACATTCAGAACATTGCCAGAATTAGCATCCACAGTTATTACCATTTGTCAATTACAGACAGACAGAAATTGCAAAGCTTCCAAAGGTTTTCTTCACAACTGGAATGAAAAATAAGATACGTGTAGCATTGCACATGATGTCACCCATCCTTTGTTTCTGAAAAAAATAAATAAATAGATAGCTAAATAAATAAAAAATCTTGGGATAGTAAGGAATTGTAATGCAGTTAGTTAAAGTGGCTACTTCTCAGTCTTGGTGGGTGGTTAATGCAATGCAATTCTTAGTTTAGGACTAAGGAGGACAATGGAATTTATTTTTCTGACAAATATTTTTTTAACTCACAAGCGTCATAGAATCTCTCATGTTTTACTCCTCTTTTAAAGGGTGTAAGTCAGCTTCTGCATCATACATGAAATGTTCTGGCTAGTTATCCCAGAGAAACTGGTGTGACAACTGGGTGAAAACCCAAGCACTTTCACTTTGATTGACTGGAGATAATTCACCACTATCTCAAACAGTGTCACCAGAATATTTATGATGAAGGCCTTTGTATTAAATATCATCTGAAGGGCAACATATTTAGTAATGTTATTTCTACTTTCTACTTCATTCCTTCTTACACCATTCTGATTTAACATTAAGGCAAAGTGAAAATTGCTGTAGCATGAAAACATTTACCAAGGCAATATCTGTATATTGTTCAGAAAACGTTGTGCAGTGAGACTGGTAGACTAAAACAGTTAAATATACTAATTGTATATAAAGGAACCATACACTTGATCAGCAATTTAAAGGGTAGTGTTTTGAGTTTTCATTTATTTCCCTTTAAAACAAAATGCTAAATTAAATAAGATTTTCACAGGCTTTATTAAGAGACAATAGACTGCTAGTTTCCCTTTACAGAGCTTTCTTCTGCTAGGAAAATAACAGTGGTTCAGAGAAATAAGCTGACAGAAGCATGTAGGGCTGAACAGAAGTTTCCAATTATGCTGTTGCATTGAGATGGGAAAATAAATTGCCAAGAATAATTCAGTAATTTTAACCTTCTGGTACACTCATAGAAAAACAGCTAGGAGGTCATGATTTTTCTAAGTACATTGGTTATTTCACCTTATTTCACAAAAAAAAAAATTTTAACTCTGTGGCTTAAAAACACCAAAAGGCCAAGTATATAATAATACTGTGATGTATCAGATCCCCCATTCCTCTCTTGTGGTTGGGTGACTGTGAAAGTGTTTGCCTTATAAATATGCCTATATGTTTAACTTTTATGTATTCTTGGTCAGGTTCATATACAGTGTTGCCATTCGCTTCCATTAAATTCTGATCACTTTTATATCCATGGAAAGCGACACATAAAGATAGAATTATAGTAAGAAATAAATATGAAAAAAGATAGAAGTATAAACTCATTATGCATGTACAGAATCACAGAATAAATTATATTGGATTTTGGTTTTGTATAAACATTGCCATGGGTGTCAAATTATACCACATTGTCTTTGAGCCACTTTGAATATTTCACCTAGTTTTCCCTTATAGTCAGATAAAATATGGGAATTGACAGTGATTTATTAAAACTGACCTCGTTGAAAATATATTTAGCCACCATTCCCAGAAAGCTGTACAGTTTAAAAAGTTGCACAGCTCAGTGGTGAATTATTTTTCCCTGTTCTAAAGTGAATGCTTGCAGATGCTGAAGTCTTCAATCTGATTACTAATGTTTTAGTCTGCATAAGTAGAAATACTCTACTATAACTATTCACTGAAAACAAAACTTTTGTGAGCAGATTAGGAAATGCAAGAGATAACAATTTATAGCAGCATAGGCTTTATATCTCTAGGCTCAACATTTCATGTAAGGTTCCAATGAGATTGAGAAACTGCTTTTCTGAGGATATTTCTATACTTTATCTTCCTCTCATAATCTACTGATAACACTAAAAATGTCCAATTTATAACTTCCCTGGTTCACTAGTTACCACTAGTAAAACATTCTGTTCTGCTCCATACAGTGCAGGGATCTTTGCCTACACATATTCAGAGAACGTGGCCTAAGCAAAGGGACACAACAAGGAAATGACATTTATTGCTATGCTTCCTTTTTTTTGTTGTTCTGTTTCTATCTTTTAATTGCCAGAATTTTAAGTGAACAATAAGTGCTTTATACTTACAGAATTGACAACATTTGACTGCCCTTCCCATCCTATTACACTCACTACAATTAAAACACTTCTTCACAACAACTACTTAGAAAGCAAAGGACATTTATTTCTTTATGACCAAATTTAACACAACAGCAATTAATTAATTGAGTAAAATATGTAAAGAGCATCCCCTCTTCACGGCTGCCTGAACCTAACACATAGCCACAGTTCCTCTGAGCTTTCTGAAGGACATGGGAAGAGCTGACTAGGAGTGAAGCAATATTCAGCACTTACAGATAAGGCAGAAGAGCAGGAAAAGCAAAGATGTGGCAAAGGTGCAGGGAAGTATAGTAGGGAAAAAAAAACAAAAAACAAACAAAAAAAAAAAACTTTTGCACCAGACAAATAGAACACAAGGCATTTCAAACAGCCAAGCAGAGGCAAAGGAGAAAAAGAAGGCCAGATTTCTCAGATATGGTATTAGCCAATTTCTAATATGTAGAGATGAACAGATTCACATTCTTCCCTTCAGAAGTCAACTGAGTGGTTCCTCAGACGTGTTTTTTCTGTAGTGAAGGAACTGAAAAGGAAATTGTGTAACAGAAATACTTAAACTCCTCTGAGAGAAATCTTATATGTACCAAGGAAAAATAGCCTATTACTATCGACGATCTTTCTTCCATTCAATATTAAACCAGTCTGATAATCTGATAGTATGTAAAAATGCAAGAATAATTATCTCTGCTAGCAGACAAGTTTCTTAGATCTTGCTACCTTAAAAATAATTAATCTAAGAATGTCTAGGGTTTGAGCTATTGTTCTCCAAGGCTTGAGACGGGCAATATTGCACCAAAATTTCAGAATATCAGTCTATAAATGGTTTTGACATTATTCAATTAAACTGACTATTGAACTGGAAAAGCAAGCACTGCTTTGTTTGTGACAGAAAATAAACTATTGCATAATGCCCACAAAATTCTGAAATATTACACTTCAGCAATTTTATTAGATGTCCTGCTGTGCTCAAGAAAATACATTACTTACGGCTATGCATGCACCTATCAGCCTTGGAAATAGAGCATTTTAACTTCCCCAGGTGCGGGCTTCCTTTGTCTTATTTTCTTCCGTGTTTCTGTGATCTGGGAAATGCAGTGCTCTCTTGGTAGCCTTCAGAGCTACCAATGGTGTTGCCCCTGGTTATGATGTGATAATGCTACTACGATCCAGTTCATTGGGAGAAAAGACAGCACTCTTCAGCTTGATTGCCATTTATTATTCACTGGGAAAGGAGAACCACAGATTCTTGAACACCAGGGAATCGCAAATGGGGAAAACAGCATACGTACAGACCGACAGGAGGGAAAGAAAATTCTGATTGAAGTTATAACTTGGCATCGACGTGAATTGCAACAAATGGATCTTCGTCACTGTTGCTGATCTGGAAGTTAGCCATTCCATCCCCGGAAACATACACTTGCTTTCCAGTACATGCATTGCCCTCCTTTTGTCCAGAAATAACATCACAGTAGGTACCAGAAGGCAGACCAGTTTGCAAATTGGTGTTCATGTACCTGTGTGAAAATCAGTGAACGCTGCTTCTCTGTTGTTTTCAAAGCAGGTATTTCAAACTGGGTAAAGGAATTCTGAAGCTGATGCTATTGCATGACTTGGAAGGGCAATGTAATCAAGGGAGTTCTGAGGCTGACCCTGCTTCTCTCCCTGCGCTCTCTTTTGGCCCTCCAGAACTGGGGTGCCACTGTGTGAATCTAGCTCCGGCTGTAGGGGTTGTTCTCATTGGAAGAAAAGGACAGGACAAAATGAAAGCATTAAAGAGCTTCACAACAGGACACGTGATCCTAATTGTG
The DNA here is from genome assembly GCA_011076525.1 of Nettapus auritus. Lineage (NCBI taxonomy): Eukaryota > Metazoa > Chordata > Aves > Anseriformes > Anatidae > Nettapus > Nettapus auritus. The sequence continues at coordinate 4,233,467 of CM021772.1, read as the reverse complement.
ATGATCGTTCAATGCATTAGGGTTGAACTGGCTCGGACTGCCTTGGATTGGATTGGCAAGTTTGGATGTGGATGTGAGAGAGTTCCCTCTCTGCTCAGAACTACCAAAACTTCAGCTCCTACTGCTTACATCCTTGGGCACTGCTCTGTCCACAGCCTCAGCCTCTTCTAATGTGAACCCATATGTGGGTGTACTGGAGATGACACGATACGTGAGGGAGACCAAAGGAATCAAGAGGTTAACAAGCAATCTGTACATCTTCAGACTCTGCACTCGGACACCTCAGCCTTGCTTTCGAAATTGTCCATTCACCTGACAGTGCTCTAGCTCAAGGACATCCCCCCTCCCAAGACCTGAGCCCTTTCAGCGTTCCGGCTGGGGAGCTATGCTTCTCCTCGGTGATACGGTCTCTCCCACCGACTTACCAGTCGTCGTTATTAAAGACGATGAAGCCTTTATTGCCACGGCCAAAAGCTACTTGATTGCTGCCGTTGTCCCACCAGTTTGAGAAAGGCTGGCCGTCCACCACGTTACGGAAGATAACCATGTTCCTGAAAATGCAAGGAGTGGCCGTCACTGGAGTTGCAAGAGCTCCACAGCCAAGAGACTCATGATGCAAAAGTCATTGCTTTTACTGCGCTTTGCTCCAGAGTCTCCTACCTTATTTGCCGCCAGCGATGTTCACAAACCCAGTCGTTGCCACAGGTGGTGTCCGCATTGATTGTAACAGACTTTGTTGATCCATCCGAGTTGCTAGGTGGTCCGATCCAGTCGTTGGTATCCTTTCATTGAAAAGAGACATTTGAAAGTTCTTACTGGAAAACGCAGAGCAAAAAGCGGGATGCATGGAGCATCTAATTTCCACCCACCCGATCCAACACGGGACAGAGAAATCCGTGGAGGAGTTCAGAAAGCATGAATCTTCAGCGTTACAAACTTACCTGCCCATTTACAAAATTTCTTGTCCAGCGATAACTTGACATCACACGTGTGAAGCCATACGGATGAGCCAACATGAAACCAACGGCCATTTTATAAAGCCTGATGGGCCAAAAGCATAATGAGATGTGGCAAGAGAAAGTGTGCAGGGGAACAAACAGACAAACAAATCAGCAAGAGGAAGAGGCATCACCCAGCATTCCTTACCTGGCATCCCAGAAGGTTAGAATGGAAGCTCCACCAGCCCCGTGTCCCCGCTGGTTGTCATGGTTATCCACAAAGACCAAGGCTCTGTCAGAAGGCACAAAGCCCCAGCCTTCTCCCCAGTTCCTGGCCAAAAACACAAAGACTTGAATCTACCCCGTCAAGCTGCGCATCCAGCGTATCCTAGGCTAGCTGGAGGACGGTTGCTCTTACTTTAAGTAGGACATCTTTTCTCCATTCCACTTGCGGATCACTGTCCCCAGTTTTGCGCCGTATTTGAATTCGGTCACTCGGCCATTTCCAAAGTACTGACTGCCTGTGATCGGCTCGCCGCCCAAGTCAATTACCTAGTACATGAAACAACATTCCTTACAATTAGAACAGAAAGTGTAAGGAAGAGTTACTGCTTTGCTAATCTTATTTCTTTTCAAAATTGCATTGATTGCTATTTTGTTCATTTTTATCTCAACCTCCATCTTAGCTTTTTTTCCATCTCCATCCTCAATCTATTTACTGTGTCTGATGACTACTGCTTAATTTTAGTTTGGGCAGTATGAACTTTATCTAAAATGTAAGCACCAGTACCTCTGCTTCCAGCACATTTGCAACCTCATTACTTGTTTTCATGATGTAGCTAAAGGACAATTATCTATTTGCCTTAGATCTTTTGGTAACACATTTTTAACATAATGTATCTGGCAACTTTAGCTTTTGCTGACTGGAATCTGTTTTTTGGTTTTCTTACTCGGGTTTCTTTCTCAAACATCATACACAAATTGGTAATGTGAAATTAACACTGGCTGTGCCACGGGAAAACAGTTTCAGACCATTATGCAGTCAGTTGCCATTTCAGACGTAATCACTATTTATAATACTCTGTTGCTATTTATGTACTCATAATTTAAGATTCTGAGACTGAAATCTTATCTTTTTTTAGATTGACAGAATTTTTACATTTAATTCAATGCAGTAAATTACATCTCAATAAGATTTCCAGGTTAACTAGCTCCAGAAGGTGCAAAACAATTCAGGCACTTTTCATGTCAACGACCTTCTGCAGGCAGATTAGGTATTTCAAATTATGGTTATTAAATCTTGACATCACTTTCTATAGATCAAGACTGAAATTTGTTCAGGCCCAGCTCAAGCAAAGCACTGCTTTAGGTGCAGGACTGAGTCTACACTCTATCTGCAAAAAATAAGTATGTAAACTACAATTAAGAAAACAGAGATTACCTCCTGATAAATGAAAGGTTTAGCTCCTGCAGAAAACCACTTAGTATTTAGATCTTTCAGCTTGTCTAAAATTGCCTTCACATCCTCTGGCCACATATGCTTGGCAGCATCAATCCGGAACCCTGCTACACCAATATCAATGAGGTAGTTCAGGTACTCTGCAACTTTGGAGCGCACATAGTCCTTCTCCAGGGCCAGATCAAGAAGATTAACCAAGCGGCAGTTTCGGACCTGTATTAAAATTCCAAAATGAATTATTTTTCACCTTGCAACCTAAATCTAATGTTCTGCATATGTTTCTTTGAATTTCTCTGTGTTAAAATGACAAAAGGAAACCTTCACTGTTCATCATTCACCATGCAAATCTTACACCTTGGACAGTCATCCATACTGACATCATGGACAGTCCTCTACACAGAAGGAGCATTACAAAGCCTACGTTTGCCCAGCATACACAGCTGCAAGTGATGAAGGAATGTTCCAGAGAGTCATATATTAAATCTATAATCAGGTTTTTTATCCAAGTATAAGGTAAAAATATATGTTACTATTAGTCCAGTGTATTAACACGCAGATTCATTATTATTTCAAGTGCACTTATTACTTTTGTGAGGCAGGTAAGATTTCTGGAAATGATATTTCAAAATCTTTAAAATATATTGAGTTCTATAGTCTTACTAAACATTAAACTCTTGTCTTCTGCCTCTTTTTTTGCCTTAGTTTCTTGTAAATACAAAATGATGGTCATAGACTTCCACAAAAACAGTATTTTAGAAAAGTGTTTTAGTATACTCAATATATGTTTAATAAATCTTATGTTGGGTTTCCACAGCTATGCACACATCTGCGTGGAAACAGCAAGGTACATCAGCCTATGTTACAACCTGTACTAAAGAACCTACAATAGAGATAACTCTTTAGAGCTGCTCAAGATTCCAGAGACATTTATGTCTCCCCCTCTTCTGCCACTTCCCTAAAACTCCTCTCCCCTAAGCTTAGGTTCAGGAAAGATTAAATATATTTGAAAGGCGTAAGACATTGCTCAAGCAAAACAGGTATTTATCTTTATAAAATAATTTCAGTTCTGTGGTAGTTTTAAAGTCCTGACCATGTAATCAGATACAGAGGAACCGACAGACTCCCCCTATCTGCACACAAGGAGGTCTCTCTCAGGAAGGGAAATCTCTAAAACAAACGTTGGTTTTCAATATTGTAGCCTTACTGTTTTTCGTTAATAAATCCTAATCTCTCTCTTCTGAAATTGAGACCAAAGAAAGCTTCCAAATTATAGCAAGGGGTAAATAATAATTCATATTTTTTTAAAGCATAGAAAACACAAATAAGAATCCCTAAATAGACTTAATGACCTTTAAAACTGTCCTTATAAAATACCTAAGCACGTCACTCAAACCTAAAGGTGAGCCATTAGCACAAGTAGAGCTATTCCTTTGCTCTAGATAAAGGAGTTCATGACAGTGACGCCAACCTCTATTATCAATTAGGATAGTTTTCCATGAGTTTTATTTTCTATATAACATGTGACAGTAAAGGGGTGCAAAGAAAAAACAACCCTGAAACAGATGGACATAAAAAATGTGTTTATAGTTTGAGGTTTACCTGAGATGCATCATGATAATTCTCAATGTCTCCACTTTCAGATTTACATTTACCATCATTAAAGTCCCAGGCAGAATATGGCACAGCTGGAAAGTCTTCAGTCTTTGCATTGAAATAGCTTCCACAAGTAGAATGGTTGCCAGCACCAGCACTACCTCCGCACATATGGTTGATTACCGCATCCACATAAATATGTACCTAGAGAATAATGCTCACATTTCAGTTTAAGAAAGTTACGTTCCATAGCTCTACTAACTGAATAATGTTCTCTTTCTCTTACCTCCTGCCATATCCTCCTATTTCTGCTTGCTTGCTTCCCCTCACATTTTATTTAAGATACTTCTTTTATTAACATATGGCAGTTGTGGTACAACACACAACTCGACAGACAGAAGAAAAACATCTCTACTCCAATGCTACCTTGTCTTTCCTTCTAAATTAGCTGATGTCTATATCCTAGCGCTACAAACACAAGGTCTTCTAAGCACTTACTCCAACACTGTTGCATCTGGTCACCATGTCTCTAAACTCAGTTTCATTTCCAGATCGCGTGCAGAGCTTGTAGCTGACTGGCTGATATCTTTCCCACCACGGTTGCCAGGGGTCAGCAACGATAACATTTTCATTTGGAGGTGAGATCTGTGAATAAGATGGTGTCTCTTGGTAACAAGATACCGACATTCGTTTATTTATGCTTGCTCAGTATTGTTAGCGAAAGAACATGAAAATATAAAATAAGGTCTCATTAATGGAAGCAACTCACAATACCTAACCCACACAGATCCCCAGGATCCTCTTCTTAAACTGTAGTGAGCTGCTTAGGCCCAGATGTTCAGCAGTTATAAACATACTATAAAAATTATGTCCACGGACCTAGTTTCCTAATAATCTTTTGGACTGCATGCCTCACAGATCAAAGAGTCTGAAATGATGCAAAGCTGGGTCTTTTAATGGCTTACTCGGACACTGACAGGCAGAGAAAAGCTTGCCAGCTTGGGTGAACAGAATTAGTAGCCTTTAGGTTTATTTATTTGAAATCTTCAGCACTTTGGTACTTTTCTTGGGAGTTCATTTTTCTTAGTCATAGTTTATTTTTATGTTTATCTAGTTCTTAAGCACTTCGCTTGTTTTAAATATCAAGCAGGTAAGTTTAGGTTATTCACAGCAGTACAAAAAAAAAAATAGCCAGTGATAAGCAATTCTAATTCATTTAAACATAATAGCATATAGAGCAAAACATGTGCTTTGGAGTAATGAAATAAATTCACTCTAACACGATGATAGCTGAGGAATATATTTGCCAGCATTTAATACTTGCACTACCAATTTCTATTTTTCTTTTTCAGTACCTGTCCTTTGGTAAATTGAACATTTTCATTTGAAAAACAAATTATCATCTATGAAACAATTTTACTACCTACTGATAGGAACAGACATACCTGAACCCCTCCAAATCCATTAGGAGCTAAGTAGCGTTCACACTCCAGAGCAATATCGGCCCAGCGCCACTCAAAGAGATGTACAATAGATGTCCTCCCAGCCTTAGTGTTGGGGTTGTACTGTGCCCAGCAAACCCCTACAATTAACAGAAGAAAACAGATACCCATGGTGTGCTCTGTGATCAGTTGTGCTCTTCTTACTGCTTACCTATTCTCCTGCAAGAGGGTAAAGTACACATTACAAAACAGGCATTTACTTTTAAATGTTAATCTCTGGCATCGTATTTATTTAACTACATTTGATTACAATTTTGTTTGAGAATTAGTTTTATCTAAGCCACATCAACTTCATGTACTAACGGTAAATTATTTTTTCTAAAATAAAAATAGACGTTGTTTAATATAGGCTGTCTAGTGTGCAAAGTAGTATTTTTATTAGTATAAAAACAAAACTAACCACAAACACCAAAGGATTGAGTGGTTTATATAGACTGAAATTGATGTTTCATTATTCATTTTAATGTATAACACTCTCTGTTACTATTTATCCTTGCAAGGCATCTTTTTTTCATACTCTATTACTATGACTTGTGCACATTTAGAAAAGGACTTTGAAAAGTTGTATCTTCTTTATCATGAATTGCCAAGAAAGTTTGGGTATTTTGGAGGTCATGCTAGACATGATGTCCACCATTCAAGTCCAAATACAAATTTTGAGGATTCCTCAAATACAGAAGCGACCATAACAACTCCAAACCTGAACCACTGAATGTTTAATGCAATGCCTTCCTGTTGTGTGCTTATGTTATAATCAATGATAGCCGTAGAATTTTACTGGTAGGGAAGCACATCCATGTCCTTGTTTTAAAATAAATAATAAAATTGAGAAAGCAACAACTAAATTACACAAAGCAGTAGGAATGTATTTTGACCCCAATAGCCCAGGGCCTAGTGCTTGAGGAGGAGACTGAATATAGCATCTGGTTTCTTTGGAATAAGGTTTAGGGCTGTTGGCAGTACCAGCAACGCCACGGGAATGTAGATATTGAAAGCCCCATCACACTCTGAAGATTCTAGCCTCAGAACACTTCTGAAATGTGGAGAAAAAAGAAAAAAGAAAAAAAGGAAGAGGTCTGTATTCCCATTGGGAGGGAGAGACAGGCAGAGATGCACCTGACACAAGTCAGAGAAAATGGGAGGGGATTGTTGCTCCTGAACAACCTTACCGTGGCCTGCCAACTTGTCTTCTACCAGGTTAAAAGTCAGCGGTACAAAACTCTGCTGGTATTTCCAAAATACCACAAGTGCTAATAACAGTATTTCTTTTCTTAAAAGGAAAAAAAAAAAAGGCGGGGGAAAAGAGCATGCATTACTAAATTAATCCCTGTCATTCATGCCTGGCATCATCCATTTAATTAAAAAAAGCCCATATGACATGATTGAAAATTATAATTTACCAGTATCTAAAATTTCTTACAGAACTACAGTCCAAGAGCAGCCACAATTTTTATACAGCTTAAAACAAGCGTATGAAATCGTTACAAAAGTTATTGCAATGTTACACTTACAAGAATTACAGATTGGTATGAACACTAATGTCCACAGCCTAAGCATAGTTTGTTCAGCATATCTAGAATATCGTATCGATATCAAGCGTGGGCTTGCAGGCTGTCCTCCTCTCGCCTCCAGCCAGAAGCTCTGCTCCGCGCAGCCTCTCACGAAGTATTCCACCGTACCAGCTTATTTATTCCTGGGCCGTGGGGCACGGGGTTTGCTTCGTGCTGTGGAAAAACGGAGCGTTCGGGGGTTCATCGGAGCTCCTGAAGCAGGCCGAGGAGCAAGCGAGCAGCGCAAGGCCGGCCCCGGGACACACGCAGGGGCAGCGGCCGGGGCCGGGCCGGGCTCCCCGCGACCTGGGGGCGCTCCCCGCGGCTCGGCGCCGCCCCGCGCTGCCAACTAGGCCGCGCCCCGCCGACCTCACCGCGAAGGGAGCCGCCCGGAGGCCTCGGGCCGCCCCGCCCCTGCGAGGCCTCGCCGCCTTGGGAGTACTTAGTGGCGTAATGCCACCAGGAGCCCTGCTTAGCTTTGTTTGTGAGGGGAAGGCCACAAAAAATCAACTTTTATTTTATTTAAAGCACTTTTTTTTTTCTCTCTTCTTAACAGCGTAAACCCTGCTGAAGGTCTCAGACGTGGCAGGCGCTCCCCAGTGCTGGCAGAGCACGCTCGTGCAACCCGCTTACACTAAGGGACCTGAGCTCAGCCCTGTGACAGTCCAAACAGCCTCCTCAGGAGGACATCAAGACTATCAGATTTATGAAGCATCTGAAACGTGCCTCGCTTTGTTCTGGGGGCACTGATGTGACTGACACACCTCACATCATCCCGCCCATCATGCCACAGGCAAGCAGCTGCAATCCTACAGCGTGCCTCGATGCCAACCTGAGTCAGCTCTTGCTGGCTGGCCAGGGGTAGCACCTGGCAAAGAACACACCCACCATGACAGAGAATGTAAGAGGTCACCAGCCTTCCCACCTGTGGTTCATCCACAGACAAGATTAATTGGCACCAATACTGTGCCTTGCCTACACAGCAAGTGGCATTTCCCTCTTCCTCTTGCGTAGATTGCTTGCATGCCACTCAGGCTTAATTACACCGATAATCAGTAGGTGTAGTTATAAAATCCATGAAACAGGCTGTTGACATTCTATCATCCAACATGCAAAGAACGCTGTTGTCCTGTGACACTCACATATAGAGAAGTAGTTTTCCTGGCCTACTACTCCAAAAACAGATAAGAAACTAACAAACACATATAGCGACCACACAGGAATGCAGCAGCAAGCTGAGAAGATTCAAAAATTCCTTTACCTGAATTATCTGTTAATCAAGATCATACAGAAAAACAGCTATGATAAAATAATTTTTGGTCCCAGCAACCAATTTAGGCTGTCTGCAACTGGGATAAGACAAAACATCTTTACACGAGCATGTTATCACACCATCAGTTGTGAATTCATATTTTATAGAATAATTTTATCTTTAAATCTATTGGACCTTCTTGACGAGTGTGATTGTAATGTTTCCCATGTGATTTTAGAAAGCTGCACTAGCCTTCTCAGTATGCAGCAAATCTTACATTGTGCCCTTCACAACGTTGATTTTTATTAAACATGGCTCACCAGGACACCTATGCTGGTTTAACAGTGTTTGAATTGTTATGCTTATTTCAACGACTTCAGTCGCACTAGTGGCATCTTCAAAATGTGAATAAACAATTAATTATTAAGGAAAAATCAAAATAGCTAGTTACACAGAATGAATTCATGACAATGCACCAGTTTGGTTTCCATGATAAGGTCTACACTAAAATGAGATCAGCCTGAGATTTACTTACCTTTTATATCCTAACCACCAACAACTGAACATCAGACTTAAAAAGAACATTCACTCTCATGCCTATGAACACATTCTGAATCATCTAGAACATGTTGTACAATTAATTACAATGGGATTCTTTACCTTTTCAAAAAAAAAAAAAAAGTCTTCCTTCTTCCCATTCCCAAACCCCACAAAAAAATGCAAAATTAAGAGAAAGGAAATAATTTATTAGAGATTTCAAAAGCAAACGTACATACATTTATTGGTGAAGTCTCATGACAGTTTCAAAACATTTGGAATCTTTAAGATGAGAAAATTTATACTCTGCATTAAATACTTTAGAAATGCACTACGCACAGTTCAGAGTCCCGATGATTACACTGCTTCTTCGCCAAGCTTGGTAATACTTGGAAGAGGTGGAACACAAAAAGGACCTGGAACATCACAAAGGCATGTTAGAAGTATGAACAGCCAGATAATAACAGTGATATGCTTTCTTTTGACAACTAAATTGAAATATGCTTAATATTCTAAAATTGCTATCTGAAAAAAAATCTGACTTAATAGATACAGGCTGTATTAATTTTACATTACAGTAAATTAAACAATAACATAATACGAAATCCAGAAGAAAAATATAAGTCAGTGTGCTATACAACTCATAGAGAATTTAAGTTCTATACACTACCTCAGTGCATAGAAAAATAAAAACAAAGTAGCAGTGATTAATAGTTCAATGCCAAACTATTATTTCATTATGAGATACTATTAGATTTTGTTCTCTACTCAAAAAAGCAAAAGGCAAGTACAAACTAAAAATCAATAGACAGTTTCTCATATACCAGGACAACAGATATCAAATGGTCTAAAACACTTCCCTACCCTTTAGTAACAGTAAGAATGGCTTTGTGACATACAATATTTAAAGAAAAGCAAGACATCCTCAACGTGAGCTCAGCATAGCTCCACGCACATCAGTGTAACACTTTGAACCCATACAAGCTAAGGAATTGTATCACAAATTAAGTTATATAACCTTTGAAGAAAAAGGTGGAGGCCACCTTTTAAGACTATGAAGCTTCATTGCATCTATTCACCCAGAGACGACTGATTTTCTTCCCCCCTGAAAAAGTGCCCTTTACTTTTAAAATTGCCAGATTAGTTCCAAGTTCTAAAATGTATAAACTCCTCCCCACACCTACTCTAGGTGAAAACTTAAGAGGTAGTTGAGTGCTATGGGAAACATTGCACAAAAAAGGATACAACAAGAAAGGATACACTCTGCATGACAGTATTATTGCAGTATTTACGCAGGAATGTTTCTAAAGAAGAACAGCAGAATGTTGTTTAATTTTACTTGATTCTCAGTCTTGCACACACAAGTTTATGCTACCTATCATAAACAAAAATGCCTCGTTTAATAAAATACGCTTTTGACCCCTTATGAGATTTAATGAGGGCTGATGAGTCCACCAACACGAACTCCATATTCAAAAGTAAGCACATCTTTTGACAACCACTAGGACAATACCAGACTGTTCTGTCTCATTAATTCTCCTTCAAGTCTTTCAGTTTTACAGACTCACTTTTTCCATCAGGTCCAAAACCCAATCATGTTTCCATTCAATGCAGGCTTTCAGGTCACTTCTTCTCTACAAAGAAGCTGGTGACCTCTCACCATCGTTTCTTCTACATAACCCTTATCCCAATAAGCTGTATTTTAGCTACAGAACACATAGTCACCCCAAATACCAACTGAAGGAAGGTTTTGTCAGTCCATTAGAAAAAGACATTTCAGTTAGCAATGAGACACAGTATTTTTACAAACCATATGTATTTTCTCTACAAGTGAAAAAAACTTTATAGAGAAAATAACAAAGTATTTGCAAAATAATTAAGTATTTGCAATAAATTTCATTACTTAATCAGTTTCTTCCTGTTCAAAAATAACCAGAGTTAAATATTATGTCAATTTAATCTTCTTACAAAAAAAAAAAAAGAAACAACAGATAGTGAGATGCAGGACAGATCAAATTTGACGTCTCCCAGATGTTTGCACAAATTTATTTATACACATGTATTTTTTAAGTGAGATTCTTATGTCCTTCTTGCTTACAGACTCAAATTTTATCATGGACTTTTGCATCACAGATCAGCAGCATCCATCAAAGTATTTCAGCATGGACAGGAGAACATATTTGTGTATAAATAGGGTTCAGCCTCATCATTAGCATGGAAGCAAATGAAATAATCTGTGCTTAAACCTTTAGGATTCCAAAGGGATCTGCATTACTCTGTGGTGCCCTCTGATCTTTATCTATAAACGGGCAAGGCAAGGAAGAAGTCCTACCCACTATACATTAAATCAGTGACAGCAAGGTAACCGATCTAGACTTTCAGATGTACAAATAAGTCTTGCATAAATGTTTGCTCATTCTAAAAAAAGCTACTGAGTTGATCATCAACATGATTAATAACCAAGCAAGCACCTGTTTATTTTCTGTACGCAATTCAAGTATTATTTAGCACATTTAGTTAAGTCAGAATCAAATTTAACAGAGTAAACTGTCTGGAAAGGTATGGAATGCCTTAAATAAAATCATTCAGACTTCACTTGTAAGACTTTTCACTAGCTAAAATACTTTCTTTTTTTGCATTTAAAAGAAACCTTGATATTATTCTTATCACACACTAGAGAAAATATAACACAGAATTTAGTCATGGCTCATTTGTCTACTTTCAACAACAAATAGAAAAGAATGCCTGTAAAAAAAAAAAAAGTCATCTTTAATTTGATAAAAGATACAGATTTTGTAAACCACAAACCAGTAACTCAGGATAGGAACTTGTAAGACCAAACAGCACTTTAGAAATGAGGTAAAACAAGCTCTGCTGGAACCTGCTGAAACATTTTAGACAACTGACTGAACGAGAAACCTACAACTGAAGTAGCTGTTACGAATAGAAATAGTACCCTCATAACAACAGTACCAGGGAATCAAAACAATTTAAAAAAAATAAAAATCAGTTGTTTACGTCTTTGCTTTCAAACTTCGGTTTTCTTCCAAAGTAATAATCATTAAAACATCCAGATTAAAAAATATGCCTGAGTAAGCAAAATGTTTCAGAAGCACTCAACCTGAGCTTCAAGTTCAATTGTATTAAGATATAGGGATGGATAACCAGAGCGATGCCCAACTATATGTAATTCAGATAAACGCCCTTTAAATTTGAGCTAGTGGCGCTATCAAAGAGTGCAGGCTGAGCACAGAGTGCTTCTGTCTTCCAACGGTTACTTCAAATGCTAATTTGACCGTTCAATAAAATTTTCGGGGCCATGACAATCCTCACAGTTAAATTACAGCTGATTTTGCTCAACTTACTCTAGTATAAAGCAAATATTTAAGACTAAGCAGAAATGAAGTTGTATGGTAGGAAATAAAGCAATTGCTTTCTACTAGAAGTTACTTTCTCATCTATTTAGACAGAAATGCCAAAAATCAGCACCTGTGCACTCTGAAAGTAACTGTCCTTTCCCAAATGAGACAAGCTTGAGGGATGCCGCAAAATCACTAAGATCTTATTTTCCAAAGTTACCAAAGGTCCTTTACAACATGTGCGTGTGTGTGTGTGTCTGGTAGGGTGCAAAGGCAACCCTTTTCAAAGCCAAAACCTCAGAATATTACTATAAGGTAAGTGGTCAGATCCCACAAACTGTTTCTCCCCAGGTCCCGAGCCCCCAGATTAAGGATCAGAAAAACTGACAACCACCCTAGGATCTCAAAATTATGGAACTGGCAAATCGCCGGGATTCTGAACAGTTTGATAAAGCAACATTTTTATCTTACAACTACGCATCTTGCAGCCTGTTTTTCTAGTAGAACGCATTTAAGAAAAGAAAATTTGTATGGAATATTTCTATTTCACCATTACTATTCCCAAAGCAGACATTAAAAAATATATAAATAAAGCACATCACCACAACACAACTTTTTTCTATTTTTTTTTTTTTTTTTAAGGCAGAGAATCCATACCTTCTGCAGCGTTCTATTTTTTTCTTTTCCCTTCATTGGAATCCTGCTTTGGTCTAGCTGAACGAGCAAATTGCTGAGATTCTGTTAAGGACCACAAGTTTCAATGATAAACAGAGGAGTCAATCAAGGAGAAAAATGGGAGCATAATTTCAACAAAGGGAATTTTAAAAACCATCCTTTTTTTTTTTCCCTGTGATTCAGTTCTACTATGGCATTAAATATGGTAAAAATAGTGTACACTAGTCAAAGATTAGGACCTCGCAGAGTCCTAAGAGTGCTGCATTAGAACTGCAGCATTCATTAAGATAGCCTATCCAGGAGTTTGCAATACGAAGTAAGGAAGACAAATTGGGAATTGTTTAGGTGCAGGTGCAAACTGACAAATGAAAGCAGGGGACAGACTCAAGATCTCTGAAGCTATTTGGGAGGAAAAAGGATTAAAAAAAAAAAAGGAGAAGGAGAACAGGCCAGAGGGAACAAGACTACAAAGAAAGTAAATAAACTACAAAACACTTAAGTGAAAAAAAAGGGACAGGAAAGATTTAATACTTCAAGACAAAAAAAAAAAAAAAGACAATCCAATCAAAAAAAGGTAACTAATAGTTGCCTGCAAATTAACTAAAAGTTCCAGATGGAAAAGAAATGTAAATAAAGCGCACTGACTCTGACGGAGGCATTTTTAAATATTCCTGGTTTTACGTTATAACTGAAACAGAATACATATTTGTGAATGTAAATCCTTGACAAAAGGAGTTTGTACATTATGCTAAAAAAAAAAAAAAAAAAAACAACAACCCATACTTGACCTCCCAATTCTGAAACTGTATGCTTCAGCAAGTCGAAAAACCTGCCTAATTTAAATGCAACGATTATACAAGCCAAATTATCTTTTTGATTGTGTTTGCAGGATCAAAGAGCAGAAAAGTCAATTTAAGTCCTATGTAAAACACACTTGCTTTCCTATTTCAGAAGCGGTGTCTATATATAAGTTATAATAAAATTAGCAATAGTATGCTAGGTTAAGCTGTATGGTTTTCTTAAGGTATCTTCTATTGACATAGATTTCTAACAAAGCAGAACCCTCTCTAAAGGCAAAACTAGAGACTGACAGAAATTCCAGAGAATATAATGTTAATATTTGAAGAAAAAGATACAACCACCATGGGTTTTTCAAATAAGACATATCCGTTTGCTTCTTTTAAAGCTTTAGCAGCTGCTTTTTCATTAGGAAGTCCAATGAAAGCCTGTCCCTTCATACGGCCTTCTTTCATCAAACGTATATCAAACCTAGAGGCAAAATCGAGAATTAGGAAATACTTGTGTCTAAAAACGCTTTGGTATTTCACAGTACAGATACAATGCTCATGCTTAAAGTATGAATGGCAAAAACAGAAGCAGTGCCTACATGCAGGAATTAAGTCATTGGAGATCATCAGTATTTTGCCTGGGAGAAGCTATTTAGTGGCATTAGGTTGCAAGATTCTAAGTTGGTGTGCAACTGCAGTAAATACAAGAAATGCAAATTGACCAGATAGACACTATTATCTGCGCTGTATTCATTCTGCGTTGCTAAGCCAATAAACAGTAAATTTAGTAAGCAAAATATAAAGGCAAAATAACGAGGTCTTCAGAAATCGTGTGAAAAATATTTTTTGTTTCTGTACTTCTGATGAAGGAAGATTTTCAGATGAGAAGCGTTTTTCCCCCATAAAAACACAGAAGCAGGAAGAAAAGAGTGGAAAAAAAGTAAAAATGACTAGTTTTCAAATCATAATTTTCACCAATATTGAAAACTTAATGTAAAAGGTTTACTTTTAACCAAGTATCAAAGTCACTTACATATTTCGTTCCAGTTCTGACTGGAAGTCAACATATCTTCCAAAAATGAACTTAAGATCCTGCAATTAAAGGACAGGCATAAGAAGAAAGCTGCTAAAAAGCCTTTTTGATAAGTATTCAAATTTTGTTGTTTACCTACCTTTTCTTGAACTTGTTTAGCTAAATTCTTCACATATATTCTGCAATTTGGATCACCTGGCTCATAGTTTTTGAAGACAGAAAATTTTTCCATTTCTTGAAGAAGACAGAAAAACAATCTAAATATGGTCATGTAATTATTATATATTTTTGCTCAGTATAAAATAAATTACTAAATCGTATGCAATAAACTAAAAGAAGAAATACTTAAAACTTTTTATTACAACAAAGCAAAGAGCTACTATTAAATAATTTATTCTCATCATTGTACCTTCTCTAGAAAGCCTGTTTTTTTCTAGTTCCCTTCTAGAAATAAATTCTGATGGTATTTCCTCATCTTCTTCCTCAGTTTCCATTTTATCATTTGAGCTAGGAGCTGGGAAAATCCTTCCAAATCCTGTGTTATTGATTTCTTCCGTAGCAGCATAAAGGTCTATAATTTGAACACATTAAATAAGTGGTTCATGTAATTATTCACAAGAGGAACAGCAAACAAAAAAAAGTATATTCCTTTTAGTAACATTTGAACATAGTTGACTTTGTAACTAAATACGAACACATCCTTAAGGAAAGGTGTCTTATTTCCAGGCTTGACAAATACATTTCATCTATATAGTTCAATAAAATCAACTGTATTACCAAGAAAAGCTGCGGCACATGCTGGTTAAATTAAAAGTGGGCCCACTGTTCAAGCCTGTATGAATAGTTTATTTAATTTTCATTACAAAAATGTATATTATTGTAAAATACTGAAAAACAGACTGACCACAATCCTTCTAGAAGCCATCACACCTGTTAGTATGGCCCAAAAACGTTATAGCAGATTATCCCTGTGTCACTGAGAACAAGCTGGCAAACACATGAATACTAGTCTAAGAGCTGGAAAAGTAAAACCTAAAATTAGCTTGATATATTCAATTACACGATAAAATAGTGTGAATGCATTTGTACCATATTTGCTAAAAGTAACCTAATTTTTTTATAAAGGAGCAGTTCACCATAAATAAACATGGTGAACTTCAAAAGACTTTCAAAATCCTCTAGATCCTCTACTATACCAAAGCACAGAGCCCTGTGCTTTAAAATAGGAAAAAACAGCAAAAGCAGACAAGATTCAAGTTGGTGTTCTTAAACAAACCTTAAAGTATACTATTTACGAAAACTCCAACACAAAAGAAGAAAAAAAAAAAAACAGGCAATGGAATTTTAACAGCTCTCTCTAGAAAACAGCTTTTTTTTTTTTTTTCTAACAGCTTTTTCACTGAAACCTCATCAAGTTAATATTAAATAAATTTGAAGTATGCACTCTTACCATTTTTTTCTTCTCTTTCCGAGTTTATCTGAAGAACAGATGGGATATCAGTAGTAATATGGAACTCAATCTTTTTATGACCTACATGCTGTGGCTGCTCAAAGACATCTGAAGGTGACAGTGTAGGGTGCAAATTACTGTTTAAAAAAAAAAAATTAATTAAAGATTCAGTAACTGACAAATGCATAATCAATAAAAGATTTATTCCAGATAGAGTTCATCCTATTGTTTACCACAAATAAACAAGTTCTTCATTTCATAAATTCAATTTAATACAATTTGATTAAAACACTGCAAATACATTAGGCTTGACTGGCACTGAAAACAACAACAACAACAAAGAACATACCACGTTACAATATATGCAAACACTTCCCAAAAAGCTGTAGGGAATCTCATTAAGAAAAATAACTGTCACAGCTGCTGCTCTCACACAGTGTAAAAATATACCAATCTTTCCAAAAATATACCAAAGCACTTGCAAGAAGAGGAAAGCTGTTGAAAAAAAAAATGCATTCTCAATAGATCATCACTGGATAGAAATACTTCACCGGTATCTACTGTTCCAGAGTACTGCAATTTCAAAAATCAAAATGACTTGGGCCAAAGCAGTTTTTGTTATTTTATGAGAGTTACCCTAGTAAATTCAATAAAAAAGAAAGTTTACCCCAGTAAATCCAGATCACTACTGTCAGCACCATGATATGATTTTTTTTTTTTAATGAAAAAGGGATTCTTGTTAGTTTGATAGCAAGATAAAGATCTTCAATTAGGCAAACATTACACATTGAAGTTGTTGAGCAGACTTTAGTTCAAACTACATGACAATTTGGACTAATTACATACCAGTGAAGAATACTTTTCATCAAAACGACACTAACACAAACAGAATGCAGAGAAAGACATTTAGTAAAAATAATAGTTTTCTTAAAAAGAGGAAGCGCCATAGAAATAATACAAACCTGTGGGGAGCACACACTGGAACACTGAGTAAATCTTTAATTCTTTGCTTTTTTCTAACACCACGCCTCTTTGTGCTTATTGGTCTTTTAGGTTGAAGGGTTGCTAATTCCATCAATTTGGTCATTCTATGATAAATAATAAGAAAAAAAAGAAGCACAGTTTGAGAATGCGTATGCACAAATACAACCCTTCTCCCTTCCTTAAAACCCTGGAAATGCAACTTTTGAGAACACAAGTTATTTGTCAAGCTGCTTTAAGATCTAAACCATCCTAAAACTGTAACAAGCAGTAATTTGATATACATGGAGTAAAGGAGTATCACATAAGGGAACAATCAAAATCATGAGTTCAGTGACATCCCTTTCTTCCCAAAGTATGCATTTAAGTTGGACATCAAAGCAGTAAAAATACTAAAAAGCTCCCAGCTGAACCTTTGTTATAATGCTAGTTTCACATAACAGGACCTTTTGTTTTTTTCCAAATGCATGTGTTTTCTGCATATAGCTAGTTACTCCCCCATTTACTTTTCATGTCAGTTTAAATGGCAGGAAAAGAAAATTGTTTCTTTATTTACTATTATTACAAAGCTTAAATAACAGTTCTGATTTGCACCAATTCAGATCTAAAGCTGTAAGAGAATCCTCAGCACACGTATTATCACTTATAGCAATACACACTGATATATAAAGAACATTTCGGAAGTCAGAGTGCACAAACAATTGAGGCTGAGTAGTTAACTCACTAAAAACATGTAGAATTGAAGAAACCAGAAAACAAATCAATTATTACTTCCTTACACTTGCATTCTCTCTTCATGATGAGTTTTGTTTTCCTTATTCGTACAAAGAAACATGATAATTTGTACACCACATGACCATGTTTTGTCTTACTGTGGTTCAGAACAGCATTGTCATCCTGTTTTCAAGTTGCTCTGGAGCTTCCTTGAGGATGTTCACAGATTACACCACCGGCAGAACTGAAATCTATACAAGTAAAAATACCACTTAAAAACACACAAAAGCCTGCAAATGCACACCTCTCTTTTTCCTCCTCGTTATCACTTTCATATTCTGATTCATCCTCACTAGATACTTGCTCTTCTTCCTCTTCGGGCAAAGGAGGCTCTTCAGGAGGCAGAGGTGGGATTGGGGGAGGTGGCACAGGCACTGGTAAATACTCTTCATACTAAATATGGGGAGAAAGGAAAAAATCTTTTGGCAAAACTTTTATTTAAAAAAGTGACTATCTTGTTTTCCTTGTACTTAATTAAAAGGATCAAAGCAGTAAATTACAAGATGGCTAGAAACAACTTTTTAAAGTACATTTGCAGGGACCTGGACAGTATTTTGATAAATTACTTTAGTAATGAAAAATTGCACACTAAAAAAAAAAAAAAAAAAAAGTTTGCTGCTCTCTGAAAAGCAAAAGTGAATATTTTTATAATTTTAATTGGAAGAGTTAAACATAAAAGCAGAAATTACATCCATGGGTTTTTATTTTGCACTTGTTCATAAGGACTTTTCTGAGAGTAGTAGGGTCAAAACATACACAAGGAGCCTTAACCTCCCAAACCACCTCAGGTTCTGCACTGAACTTTCCTTCCAACAACTACGGAAGTTACAGCATTTCTATTTCTATACGCAGTGAGAATTTCATGAAAAGAATCTCTTTTCCCATTAAGATTACAGAAACCTCACGTTGTAACAAATTGTCTATGTACAAAATCACCTCCAGCCCCACCTTCAACAACCCTACTACAGTTAACTACTACTTTTATGTACCATCAATTCCATAAAGCACTGTTGTATGTAAGCCTTAGAAATACTGTGCACCCTTTAGAAACTGTGCTGTACATTCTAGGGACTGACTTCTCACCTTACTACTCATTTTTGCATGACTGCTAAATTCACAGAGCTTAACCCAGCCCAATACCAGGCAAAGTTGTGTGTTTTTTTTTTTTTCCTCTGAAACATCAGTATGAATTAACTTATTTGATAATTTTTGTAGTTTTCCACACAATCCAGATCCACACCTTTGTTATTAAGAACAAGCTGTTCTGTTAAAGACAAACCACAAAATCTAGTGAAGCACAGCTTCGTGATACCCAAAGCAGTAACACCGTGGGCTACATTAAGTCCTCACTTGCTCAATCTTCCACTGGCAATCAGTTAAACTACACTATCAGGGTAGTTTAGGAGAACTAAAACCACAGAGACAGTAGTTTTATTTCCCTTTAGACTTCTACAAAAACAGCTCCCTCTAAGCTTCTGCCAGTTGCCATTACCCTGCCTCTTTCAAAAAACATTCCAGTGACAGCAAATCAAATCAAAAAGCTCTGTACAATCTCATTAACAAACTGAATCTAATCAGAGCTACAAAGAAACACACAGATAAATTAATGTAACTATCTTTTTAAGGCAACAGGCTGGCAATTTTCTAGCAATGCATCTTTAATATGATGCTACAACCTCCCTGTCTTTAAACTCGGTAGTTTGAAATGCTCCAGTACTACTGTCATACACGTGTATTTGTTTTGAGTATAACCAACAAGGTTTCTTTAGAAGACTAACATACACAGCTTACCCAATGAAATGCAGCCGTATTTGCTATTCGCTAGACACTTCAACTTTTAGAAGTCTGAACTTTAGATCTCTTCCCATGTTGCTTACATTTTATATTATGAAGCCTTTTTACACTACTTAAAATGTGTACTAAACAAGTTACCATGGGAGGGCGAGCAGTAATTGGTCCAAAAGGTGGAGGAAGATTCATTTTATTCATAAGATGAAGTACCTGAAATAATTCAAGATAAGTAATATTTTCATGAGGGAATTGAGTATGAGTTCCTTGCTAGATACCACAGGTGATAGCTTCTGGTAGGTGTAAATCAGCATAGTTTTAATGAGAGCACAACGACATATCTTACTAAAAAAAAAAAGAAAACCTGAACTTGAGGTGCAACACTAATGACAAATGCAAGCAACACCCTAAAAAGGCTTATCAAAGTAGTACATAAATCCTCTTCTCAGTTTGAAATTAGAAATGCTCGAGTCAAATATAATTAGGATCCAGTTAAGTCTAGTGTAAGACTTAAGACTTCCTTGATAGTAATTTATTAAGTAATAAGTAATTTATTATCTCAACATGGCAAAGAATTAACATTGGTTAACACTATCACAAGAAAACTAACTTGCAATTACTATGACAAAAACAATTTCTGTGGATATGTGGATAGTTAAGAAGGGGAAAACGAGATGTTTTTATTTTTACACCCTTTTTTTGCCTCTTTTTACTCACCTGGACGTAAAATTTGGGCACACTTGCCAAGGCATTTGCTATATTTGCTAGAATTGTACTTGAAGGTGGTGGATACAGATACTTGAGGCAAGAATTGATGGGAAAGGTGAGACTGAGGAAAAAGGATAAAAACAAAGAATCTTAGCTCCAGTACCACAAAATAACTGATAACAATTAATAATTCCTTGAGATTTAACTATTCATTGCACCTGAAACGGCACCAAAATATTACCATTTCCCCTAGAACAATGATACATATCATTTTGGCTGGTTGGGCCACTTACATTAAGCCTTTACCATCAAGCAGTAGCCAGTCCCCTAACACATGACAGACTTACTGGGCTTGGGTAAAACAAATCTATCAACACATGGACAAAGCCTAACAAGCACAGGAAACAATCAACATCTTCAAACACTGAAAACCCAAAGTTCCAAGTGCTGGATTTACCAGCCCACAGAGAAACTTACGCTTCATGTATGCAAAAACAAAGAACATAAAATGTCAAAAAAAAAAGTCAAAAGCATTCTGCTATTAACATTTGGACAGTCCAGCCAGCCCTTAAACTCCTCCTGAGCAGGTTTTTATGTAATCCAGAGCTTCATGTCTCAAAGCACCAGTCACTAGTCAACTGCGAGGGTTCTAAACCTGACGATCTACAAATTCTGTCTTTATGAAAATTCCTACATCTCCGCATGTAAAACAGCAGCGTTCTATAAAACAAGACTACTACAGTCTCTTGTTCAACCATGTTTAACATTTTTTTCAACATAAACCGTAACAGAATAAAAAAAGTAAAGAAAGTACAAACCCATGGCTGGGTGCAATTCCATTGTCTATTTTAAGACAACTTGGTTCTTTCTTCTCTTCCTCTTTCACCAGCTCTTCTGAACTAAAAAAATAATTTAACGTTAACTAAAACAGGGCAAAAGTTAACTGCCTTCCATAAAATATGAATGTTTCATTTCAAAAATTCAAAAAACAGATTAGTACAGTATTTTTTATCAACAGCATTACCAGATCAACTATAGTAGCCAGACTTTTAAGGCCCGCATGAACAAGTACTAACGCACATTTAAGTGAGTCTTCCTATGTTTATACACTTCTCACTTAAATCTACTCACAAGAAAAAAAAATAATGTTACTCTCTGTTCAGAGACTATAAGATCAAAAATGCTAAATTATTCATTTGTTTATATTCAGAGTGGACTAAGTAACTTTCAAAACCCCAAAGTTGATCTTAACTAAGAATAATCACATAGCTTTTATCACTATCGCTTAGTTTGGATTTCAATTGCTTGTCAAGTACTTAATTAAAAAATAAATAAATTGCATGGTTAGGCTTTCAGATTTACCTGTATACTATTGCAGTACTCAGTCACACTAGCACTGGGATTCATTGTTGGGTTTTTATTATGATTATTTATTTACATATTCTTTAAATATTTGAAGAGAGCCTAAGACAGTTCTATGTTTGCTCTGCTCATGCTTTGAGCTAGATGTATGCAAACCAGCTCCAGATGAGAAGCCAATGGCTACAATAGTACAGCCTTATACAATCATACCTACAGGTGTCAGTTCTGCCTAACCCTCGTTTAGATTAGAAAGAAACAACAGGAAAACACTGTATGTACTGTTTAATAACAAAATAAAACTATAATCCTGACACAAAGAAAGATGTATAAGAGGCTCTGTTAAACACAGGGAACCTGCGTATCACAGAGGTCAGCTTATGCAGACGGGAGTCTTGCTCTGTGAATGAAAACTCACAGGACCGTGTACTGGTGAAAGACACCAATCTGTAAGAATAAGGATAGGAATTATTGCATAATGATACCGAATGAAACAATTCTAAAGGGAGGAATAGCTGTGAACCTCCCCATTAACATTTTTAAAAGGCTATGGTTTATCCTTTGACTTAATAGTACTATGAAAATGTTATGAATACAGAACTTCCATTCCTTGAATTATGATCCACATACCTTTTGCATTTCTCTGAGGGTAAAGGCTGGCTAAGAACCTGCGCGCTGTCCTGTTCCTTTGCGAATTCAACCACTAAAGTGTGACCTAAAAGTTTCAGCTGATGCAGTCTTGACAAAGCCTTCAAGTAATTATAATGGAAAAAAGAAACAAAAGGGAAAAATGTCAGAATTGTTTCAAAGCATAGCTGTTCTTCCTTCGGTTAGCAACCCAGCCGTAGGGCAGAGTCCTAACTGCTTTAAACTTAAGCCTGTCTTACTAGAGACACAGGTAGTGGCAGAGCCACATAGTTCCCACCTTCACAGAGCTGCTTTTGGCAGCCTCTTTCTTGCCAGCAGAACAGAGAAAGATGACACTGCACAGCTAGAACATTTAGGCCATCTGAACGAAACAGTGAGACTGCAGCCTTAACAACTAATTACAGTCTAGTAAATCTCTAAAATTTCAAGAAACAAATCCCTCTCTCATTAACTACACACATGCTGTACTCCACCAGTAATACCTGGGAATTTGAAAATCGAGATGCCTAACTGTTCTTTACGTGAAGCTCTAGCCTTCTGCAAGTCCTGATAGGCTGCTAACAACTGGCACAGAGCAACCTGAATTCACAGTTGTTCATCTCATATAGTCTTTATACCTTTTTTCAATACTAATTTATAGCATGACCTCAAAAAGCTACCTAGAATATAGGAGGGAAAAATTCAGGACACGGGCTTTTCACCAGTCATATTTAAAAGGCGTTACCAGTATTACCTTTTTTGCCTACATATCCTTCATGAGCACTTTGCTTTTCTTTTTCTTATTGAAGCTTGGCGTTCAAGGCAGTCTTCAGTTGTGTAAATCAACTATGGCTGAATTTCCTCACATATATGATTGTGCAGCACACAAGCAACTTATGTTTGTTTTATATTTAATATAAAAACACACATACCGCCTGGATAAGGTACCATCAGCATCAACTCATTTAAGCTTGCCTTGCTGTGAGTGATGGGTTAGACCCAAAAGACGACTTTCAGAAGCCCCTTCCAACCCATCTTTCCTATGACTCTATTTGAGTGTTCATTTTAGCAAATCCTTTGGGCATCTGCTGAAATACAATTCTAATACTTGACATTGCTCTGCATCTTTTTTCTTGAGACTGAGTACTAGATCATATGTAAAACACTGTACAACAGAACTGGTAATTCAGAAACGTACTTTTCTAAAACATTTAACAACAAACTCTATACAAACCTTTACAGCAGCATTTTCACTGGGAAAGGTAGCAAAAGCAGTATGTTTCTGGAAAGGAAACAAAACAACGTCATATTGAATTCAAATCAAAAAGGTTAGAAAACTTGCAGTTACTAGTTATCCAGCTCCACTGTGCTGCGAAGAACTAGGGAACGTTTTGCTAGGAATGTAGGACAGGCACTTTCTGTGTTCGAAAATTAAGATGGGGACCCCACAGTCTGAAGAATACCAGAAAACAGTATTTTCGTTGCTGTTGTTCTAGTGAGCAAAAGTCATCTTTACCAGTACCTACTAGCTTACAATTTAAGATGTTTTATCTTCTTTTAAAAAGAGTAAGTTTATTTTAGCAGCTCTTAATACATTATTTTCATCAAAGCAACTCCTAGAAGCCTTGCTTTTCCTGCTACTGAAGTCGTAACTATTGTGCTCTGGATGGTTTCCAACTAACGCTTTCCCTTGCTTTATAAGTATAAAACAAACTTTCACTTTCCACATCAGATCAAACCTTAAGTTTAAGGTAAACTTACATCTGTTTTAAACACATTTCTTCATCTTGCCAATACAAGAGTCAGTATAAAGAAAATAAGAATGTTAACACTGTTATAACAGCAGATATTAGGAAAATCATCAAGACAAGGCCAGTATTTTTAATATCCTATAAAAGGAAGAGTGGCAGGGGCGGGAGCCGCAGAGATCGCTCACCTGACGAGCATGCCAGGCTCCTAGCAAACAGCCTGCCCGGCCGGATAAATAAATACACCGACACCGCTGCAGTGTGGCAAATACAAACACCAAACTAAGAGCTGAAGGGACAGAGCCTGCCGTAGCCTCCCCGCCGCCGTTACCCTCCCAGGGCAAAAGCCAGAGCAGCGCCGCGGGCCTCGCCTCCAAGCCCGGGCTCCGCGGCCCCGGGGCTCCCCCCGCTCCTCCCTGGCCGCCCCCAGCCCCGGGGCCCCGCGCCCTCACCAGCCGCCCGTGGTCGGCCAGGACGCGCACGGCCGCCGCCCCGAAGTGCCGCAGCAGCTCCTCCTTCTCCGCCGCCGTCAGCTCGGCGGGCAGGTGCCGCACCAGCAGCGTCCGGCCCCGCCGCCGCGCCACGCCGCTGGGCGAGGGGCCGGCCCCCGGCGCCAGGCCGCCCGCC
>CM021772.1:3571713-3591999 GCA_011076525.1 Nettapus auritus | reverse complement strand
AAAAAAAAAAAAAAAAAAAAAAAAGAAAAAAAATCTTTGAGGAATGATTATATTACCTGGGATCAGTTAGCCTAAAGCACAAGAGAACAAGGGGGCCATCCTGGCAGATCTTAAATACAGAGGAATCCTCCACAAGCAAAAATGGAAGAGTAAGCTCTGTAGGCAAAGTAGATGGACTTAAATTGCAAAAAGAAAATTTCAGGCACTTTTAACAGTAAGAAGAGCAAAGTGCTTTGAATAGACGGCCTGGAGAACTTGCAAGTCCTCACCCACAGAGGTCCTCACAAACAAGCTAAATGCCTTTTCAGGATGTCTTTGTATACTCATGACTGAAGTCACAGCAATATACTGGATGACTTTTCTGTCAGTTTTTCTGTTGCATGATTTTATGCAACACTCAGATTTCGTGATAGTGAAAGGATCATAAAATACAAGTTTGTAACTCATGTTGGCTGTTCTCTAATGGAACATACAGCAATGTTCCCCAATTTCCAGTCATGATACAACCCCATGAGAACCCTCATTTTAATGCACTTTTGCCCTTTCTCTTTCCACACCTGGCAGAATTAACAAAGAAAGAGGTAGGTGGGTTTCAAAATTAACCGAGAGGAAAAAAATAAAAACAAAAAAAATAGTAGTGAAGTTCCAGAAATTGCCTATGTTTAAGAATGAGCAAAAACTCAACAGATACAAAAGTGGTTCATCTTCGCCAACATCTTAGTTTCAACCGTATGCTAGCACATTCTTTGAGATTAAAGGAAACTAAAATGGATTATTATGGAAAACGTGCTTCTCTGAGAACTGCCACAATCCAGACTGCCACCTATACAGGCAATCAAGCAATTTCAGATGCCTCAGTACAACCATGTCCAAGCACATCTGCAGAAAAACATGGAAAAAACAAGTGAAAAAATAGGCTCAGTGGAGTCTACCCAGACAGGTATGAAAGATGATGTCCTCACCACACTGCTACTTGCTTATTAAAATATAATCCATATTGACTAATTTAAATAAGCTAGTACACTGACACTGCTACTGGTTTTAGGCTATTAAATATAAGTGCATATTCCCGTCATGCACTTCATGTGTGAAGTCTCAAGAGAGAGAAATTCCATCTACCAGAGAAAGAGGGTGCAGATGCCCTTGATCCACAGGAAAACCTTCAATTTTTCCATCTCCTGAACTGCTATTAGGTTAAGAATTTAATTTTCTGCAAACTGTGATTTCTGAGCACCAGAACTCACCAACAAGCAGCTCTGTTTTGATCTGCCGTAACGTTCAACTCCCCAGCAACACCCTTGCCCCCTCCGTCCATGATTTCCCCATTCCTCTGGTTATGATTTTGTGCAGGTTAACTGAGGTAGCAGAGATCAGGCTAGCTGAGGATTTAATTGCTAGGCACAAGTACTTTCAGAGAAAAGCAGCACATAATTTCTAGTGCATGTTCTATACCACAAATTGGGGCAAATGTTATCTCACAAAATACTTCTATGAGTGTGACATGATCTCCACTTCATGGAGAGAAATAAACACACAGCTGCCATTCACTAATTTTGCACTATTCTGGATCCCCCAAAATGAGTGAAAAGAACACTTTATTTTCTGCTGATGCAGACTTTCTGGGTGTACTTACATAAACACTCAACTGTGCCTGGTAGGGTGGGGCTGAGGTTTAGCCTTTTAAACATCTTATATTGTCATTCTGAAACTTACAGGCGTGATCAACTTTGCAGGATTTCCCTTTCATGCTGGGAGCAACGACTGAGCCAGCATGCAAGGAGCAGCACAGGAAAAAATTAAGTGCAACAATTATTCATTTTTAACTACAGCTCCAACGCCACTCCCATGCAAACTGATGGTGAATCTTCCATTGACAGCAAGGGTTCAAGGTGTGACCCAGAGCTAGCACCCATCCGTTAGTGACCACTGGGAGGTCAGGCGCAGGTCTGCTACAAGTGGAGAGGATTCTTAACTTTGACAGAATCTCCACCAACTTGTGCCAGAAACAAATTTCATCTGAGCCCAGGATCTGCATTAAATGAGAATTGCCCCATGCAACTCTCACAGTGTCCTTTCTGCTCGAAGATGCTTTCCATTCAGAGTCCCACTGCTAATTAACTGTTGTATAACAACAGAGCCGAAGCCAATGTGCCTTTCAGAGACTGACCATCAGGACCTCGTGACAAAACACCGAACAAGCAGTAAAGGGGAATGATTCCTGCTTAAAAACAAAACAAAACAAAAAACACATAGAATAAGAAAAAAAAAAAAAAAGAAAAAAAAAGAAAAAAAGAAAAAAAAAAAAAAACACAGAGGACAAGTCGTCTTCTCCCTCTTTCAGAGAAGACAAGTAAACAGTGTA
Organism: Nettapus auritus; assembly: GCA_011076525.1. Classification (NCBI taxonomy): domain Eukaryota; kingdom Metazoa; phylum Chordata; class Aves; order Anseriformes; family Anatidae; genus Nettapus; species Nettapus auritus. Next base: position 3,589,637 of record CM021772.1, on the reverse strand, counting down.
ATTTCAGCTTCCCCAGCACTTTACGTATAAAAACTCTCTTTTGAAATACAGGCAGCAACCACAAACGGAACTGTAGTAATGTCTCTGCAATCAAAACAGCTCCGGGTACATCTGCATGCCTGGGGGCAGATAAATGAGAGTATCTGGGGCTGACACCAGCTAGCCACGTTAGCACTGCTAAAACTAGTAAGTCACAAAAAAGATGGTGCATTAGCTGAAACTGCCTTGCAGTTAAACAGCTATACAGTTTTCAGGCTCAGGTGACCAGGTCAACGCACAGACAGAAGAGCTGTGTCTGGGCTTGACATCCCTTCCATGTGAAAGGTAAATTGAAATCAAACAAACCTCCAGAAACACGCGTAACTGAAAATGGAAACAAGAAAGGCAGCCTATTCTTCTGGTCCCCTTTTGCTTTTCATCTAATTTATTCTTACAAACTGCACCCTCGTGAACTCTAAAAAATGCACAGTACGCTGTGGCAAGGTTTTAAAGATGGCCAGGATCAAGGTAGATGCAAGTCCAAGCCTTCTTCCTAAATCACTCTCCAGGTCACATTCATTTAACTCAAACACAAATAAAAGCACACACAGCCACTCAGAACAAGGAGTCAAAGGCAAATGACTGACAGTGTTTACATTCTCCTGTCATGTATCACCAACAATAGAAACAGCTATACCTCAGCCGCAACTAGTCAAACAGGCCAGGTCCTTTTTTGCAAAGCACACAACAGCAACATGCAACCTGCATGAGTGTGCCTGAACTACGTGGGAAATCTGCTTATGGAAATCCCTTACGGATGAGGTTTGTGCCTATCTGTGAGACCAAAACTCTACTCAAACTGCAGGGCTTGTTGCGGCCCACTCAGACCTCCACCTTCATCTCACATCCCAAGTCTAACAGCACGGCTAACAGCAGAGCATTTCTGACAATTTAATTAAAGCATTTCCAGGCCAGCATGCCACGTGCCAGAGAGGCTCGCAGTCATAGAACAAAAGGCAAGTTCAGCAGCCAGCTACCTTGGAACAAAAATGAGCAGAAACATTAGCCGTGTTTGTTTATGACTTCGTATAGGAGTTAGTATTTTGACATCCTTTCCAACCCTACCGCACAAACTGTAGGGATTACAGCGTTACATGAATCTGCAGGTTTTGCAAGCCTTTTAAATACAATGCAAAGAATGTGTCAGACATAAAATGTCATAGACTTCATTAATTTGGTTATCAAAACTCTGAACAAGTTAAAGCCATCATTATTCCATTTCCAAAACCCAAGCAGAGATGGAGCTGCTTGATTTATACAAGTGATGCTTACAGGTAACAAGCTTATTCATTTTGCTGGCTCTGAACAGGAAATCTCATGCATGCAATTGTCTCAATGAAAATCCTACTTCTGATTTGTGGGAACCCCCCCACTTTCAGTTTCATTAATTTTTTGCCAGATTTTGATTACAATAAGGAAACATAGTTAAGGGCATAGCAGTTGATTGATGGATGGGGGGAGAACTCATGCTGGTGGTTAGACTGCCATTATTTTGTGGTTAATATTGTTTCTTTTCTGACTCATTGTATTATAACAATGACATTCATTCAGAAGGGAAGGAGAAGTTTTATTAGGTTGATTTCCCATAACAGAAAAAGAGCAGAGGCCACACACAAGGCTAAGGCTGCAAGTGACATATATGAAAATGCTTTCAAACACAGTTAAAAATGCTTCGCTGTTTGTCCCACTTTGCTCTGAAGTGTGGTTCAGAGCCACGTTAATCTCATTCTGGGCATGGGCAGAGCCAAATGGGATGAAAAGCATAATGTCTAGGCATACTTACACTTTGTTCAGTGCACCTGGACAGATTTGTTTGTTTGCACCCCACTATAGATGAAAGGTTTGATGAAATGAGCAAATCATAAGGAAGTTTCTTCGGGAAGTCTAATAAAACCCTGGTTATTATATCAATAAAGTGTTTATATAGATGCACACAAATTCAGTAAAGAGTGTGAAGGCTGCTTGATAACCTGTGTGAGAAAGATCGGTCCTTTGTCTGAATAAGCATCGATTCATATCATAATTACCAAGGTGTCAAGCTTGGGTGATACAGACCTGTTCAGTGCCTTGTGTCTCTACTAACCCGTTCTCAGAAGGCTGCCCTCAGGTGGATAACAAGGTAACTCAGATAGGCTCAGAGGACTGAAGTAAAGGCAAGACTGAAATAAGCATTTTTACAATTTACAATTGCTTTCAACAATCTGTGCTAAATTTTTAGCACTTCTACCCAGTAGACATTGTAATTTAACTCCAGCTACCAAAACTTTGTTAGCTTGGGCTTTACTTTCCCACAGCATCCTACTCTCACGGTTCTTCAGGAAGGGAACCATCTTGCAGCAACACACACTGATGTGCGTGCGTACGCTGACACAGCACAGCTACTGCAGGTCTATGCCATCCTTCCACAAACACTGCACCCCCATACGTCCTGAAGAGAACATCACGCCAGACCTAGCTCACTTTCCTCTCGGGCACCACTGCCAAGGGGCACGGCCCTGCTTCACCCAGCTCCCCAGGCTGGGCCTCGGCCCTACCTGCCCCACTCCCACTGCCCGAGGGAGGCAGGTGGCCGCGGCTGTCCCACAGACCCGCCACAGGCCTTCCTGCTCCCTCCTCGCTCCAGCTGAGGTGTGTGGTGTGGAGGCTTCCTCTGGCCAGCCCTCATCCTCATGCAGCCAGCTGCAAGGTCAGCGTTGCCTCAGCTGAGTGATGAAAAAAATAATCGAGATTTCAACAAAAATCCTTTCATAAACAGTTCAAGACCTGGGACACGCTTCTGCCTAAGATGCTTCTGGTTGCTTTCAGGCCGCCCCAAGTTTACACGGGGTGCCTGTTTCCACTGAGAACATAACGTGCCAGGCAGAGGGAGCAAAGAGCTCTAGGGGAGGCCCGTGCAGCCCCACTGCCTCATGCTGGCAGGGAGCCATTTCGTGCTGTGGCCGAAAAGACCCACAGGCTGCACGAGAACGCCTCGGAGCTCCCACAAAACACCACCGCTTTCAAGGCCTAGCCTACTCTGCAACTGCTGCGCTCAAGTTCTCGCCTTGAAGTCTCAGGCTCAGCACCCGTGAACCCCACATGCACTGGGGCCGTGGCAGTTTCTCAGGGGCCCCTTTGACCTTTCGAGAGCTGCGAACGCCCGCTGCTTGCTGCAGGGGGGCGGCCAGGCACTCACTGGCGGGTGCCAAAACCACTCCTCACTTCGGTTCTAAACCTCACCTCCCCATTACAGCTCACACTTTTAATAGACACAAGCGCTGTTTTTTGGCTTCGTCTTGTTCTTTTATTCTGCTAAAGTGGTTTTTGAGTCTCTCTCCCCACCACCACCTCCCGCCCCGCTCCCTGGTCCACGGTCCCCAGGCCCCACGCCTGCAGGGAGGCCGCACCAGGAGCAGTGCCACCGCCGCCGCCTCCACAGGCCCCGCAGGCACTGCCGTCCGCACCAGCCGGGAACCCGCAGCAGGCAGAGGTGAAGGGCAAGGCAGGGCGCAGGAAGAGCTGGGGCAGGGGGTGGGCAGGAAAACCAAGGGGAGCAGGAACAGCATTGAGGAAAAGGGGGGCTGGGGGGTATCGGGGGGGCAAAGGTCCTGTGTGGGCAGGCTGAGGCGGGTGCTGTGGGGAAGGAAGATCTCCCGGCCCACCGCAGTGCACCGAGGCGTCAGGCATCAAAGTGCGGCTAAATCCTAATCTGAAATACGTGTTTTAACTGGTTCTGGCTTCTGCGGGCAGAATCCGCTCTTTGTCTTGAGCGTTAAATAGTTTTCTTTCTCTCTGCATCATCCAGCACACTTCCATAGCGTAGCTGGTAGGCTGAGTATTGTGTTTCCCGGCTCTCCTCTCTGGTGGGAAAAGGCTTTGCTCACTGAGCCTTTTATAGTCGTTCATCCTATTAAACCGCCTTGCTTTGTTGTCCTCTGAGCCCTCTTTAATGCCTTTGCAGTTTTCAGCAAGTTCAGTGAAAAGCAGAACTTCACGCTGTTGTTAAAGAGTTCTGACCCCAGCCACTTGCACTGATGAACCATTTCGAGTTTAAAGATTTGGCGTTCCTTCACCATCTCCATTGTATGGACCAATTCCTCTCCCTCCCACCTATATTATTTATTAGAGTAAAGAGTAAAATACAACCACTTTTCCATGAGAAACGGTCAAACTCTGAGATGAAAGGTAAAGATTTCCTCAAGCAACATTTGCAATATGTAAAAAGAGTAAGACTAGGAAAAAATAGATACAGTAAAATATAGTAAAATGCAAAATGTATTGAATTTCTAAGACAAGGGGGAAAACAAAGAGAGAGAGAGAAACAGAGAGGGAACTCTTTTTGAAATGGAATTGTAGGCAGCTTTGAAGTGATATCTCTATGCCAGCATAAAGGATTTGCTCAAAAGGTGTGATCGGATAACCCTGATGAGAGAGAAAACGTACACACCAGCTACAAGCAATTTCTTATCTCGTGCTTAAACCAGCAGTAAAAGTGGGAGTTGCAATGGAAATAAAAACAGCTACAAGGGACTGGTGTTTGGGAAGTAGCTCAAATTTATTCCTCATGCAACAGGCATCTGAGTGCTCACCAGATTAGAAGAAATCGTTAGACCATAGTTGTGTCTTCACTGAAAGGAAGAAAGATAGCAAGACAGACTTTTGGTGAGCTGTTTTTCCATAACAGCTCCTTTTAAGGATGCATTTTTCAGCCAAGACCTCAGTCATTCTTCCAACTATGAGGATAGAGTTGTATGTACTACTAAAAAACCTTTTTCTGTTTGATTTTCCCACCATATACCAGCTGTGATACAGCAGCATCCAGGTATGAAAGCGCAAGGAGATACTGCAAGTAGCTGGGCAATAAATGACCTGGCAGACCATCCCCCAATATTCAGAATGCCATAGAAAGCAATCCTTCAGATAGTACCACAAAATACAAAATAATCAGCTGCAAACAACCTTGTATATATATATAATATGTATACATTATATATAATACCTTTGTGGGAAGGTGAGAATTCATGAGACCTTGCCTAGAGCTGCTCAGGAAGGAACTGCAGTTCTAAGGATACACTTCACAGCTGCAGACCCTTGACTTTGTGCCTTAATTACCACGGAGGATTCTTTCCCTCCATTTCAGGTGAAGAATATCAGATACTATAGTCTAATTCCTCACCAGTCCCAAACTGTCTCTGAAACCTGTTCTCTTGTGCACTCTGAACCACAGGTGTGCCAAATCTAGTTTTCACATCACGTGGAAATTGTTATTGCACTTTCTCCATAACCATATGGATTCTGTTTTCATTGCTTATATAAATTCGCATCCCCACCTTCACATTTTACAGCTGTAGGTGCTCAGTATTGAGGCGTACTTGTATGAGGCCAGTGATTTATGCCCGTGTCCTGCCAAGTGAAGAAGTCTGGGCTTATGCAGGGCATATGTATGCTGAAGAGAGCAAGCAAGCTTTTAGCAGACAGCTCAGACCACCACCTGAAAGTTTCAGCTGTCAGCGCTGATTCAAACCAAAGACTTCGGCTAGGTAGTGACTGCTTTCATGGGTGATTCCACAGAGCCTAGAAGACAGCTTTAGCACAGTATTTACTCAGTGATTTCCCCCCAGCCTGCGGTTTCCATATGTTCATCAGTTATAAAAAAAGATGCAGTCTGAATTTTGAGCCCGCTTGTAGCTGAGAAGAGTAATTATGAATAGGCATTGCAAAAGCTACGTGCACGTGTAAATATTTAATCTGGCTTTGGTCACGTTTCGCCAGTGAGCCATGCTGTTGTATAGTTGTTGTACCATGAATTTAAAGATGGATCTTCTCCAAGTGATCATTCATTTAAGCTCAGGGAAAAAAAAAAAAAAGAAAAAAAAAAAAAAAAAAAGCCTTTGTGTCAGGTTTCCATTATGCTACTGCTAAATCAGGCTTGGATGCAGAGGTTCGCAGAGGGTTGACAGAGCTTTGTCGGCTCTGCTTTATTAGGACTTTTCCATGCCCAGAGAATTCCTGGGTGTGGCTGATGCGATTTCCGGCCCTTTTGTGCCGTGAAGGTAGTAGGGATGGCTCTCAGGGCAACAAAATAGGCCCGGTTTAACTCAGGGAGGAGACTTTTTGGTAGGGTAAGAGATCTGGCTTTGCAGAGCTTTGCTTGGTGGGTTTTGTTTGGAGAATGCTGCTCTGGCACAACAGCTCTCCGAATTTGTGGGTGGGTAAGGGACACACAAGGCATGTGCCCCTCTCTCCCTGTCTGGGAGAAGGTCCTTAATATAGTCATTCTCTTTAGTGGTGCACGCAAGTCTACACTGATTATGTTCCCAAATTCCCTCCCACAACACATAATTATTTTTGTTAGCATCTTGATTTACCTTAGATCGAGTTGATTGAGTTTCAGGTCTCTGTAGACACCTTTTATTTCAGCATAAAACTTGAGCTGGACCAAGTTAGCTGCACCGCAGGTTCTTACGTCTACCTCCTGCGTACAAGGTGAATTTAATTACTGTTCATTGTTATAGAAATAGAACTTTAAAAAATCCTATGCAAAGAGTAACAATTAAATATTACTCAGGTAGAGTAATAATTAGAGGGAAATGTCCTGACCCTATGCAATTCTTGCAGATTGCATGAAGAGAAATAATATTCTATGGGAATAAATTACACCACAGAAAATGAACAAACTCTTCCTGTCTGTAAATGCAAAGATGGGATTAGAAATGATGATGAACTGAATTTAGATGGACTTTGCTTGTTTCTTATATCCTTGAAGGTTCAGTTGTAGTTGGATTCATTTCCTTTTCCAAGAAAAATAATAAGGAGAATTATTAAAATACAGTAAATGTTTTCCTGGGGAATTTCAGAACCCCGTCAATGAAAAAACCTGTCCTTGGGGAATTTCCAGCATTTCAGAGCCGAGAAGGTTTCATAGTTCTGTTCTGCATACCCAAGTTTTTGGATGCCTTGTCAATCTGACCTTTTGTACACAAAATGCAATCGGTATTAAGATCTTCCAGGCCAAATTAGGAATCAGGAAATGCTGCAGTTGGGCAGTCCTTGTCGTTCGCAGTTGAACAAATGAGAGAAGGATGGATAACAGTAGTTTTGTTTTTATGTCCCCTGGAGTGCCTGCACTGTACAGCAAGCCCAAGGTTTGCTCCTCCTGCCGTGGCTGCAGGGCATTCTTGCCCAAAAGACCCAGTGCTACACCTGGTCCTACACAGGCTCAGGGAGCTGCCACGGGAGCAACAGGGGGAGTTTATGACCATTTCCTATCCCTGTTTCTATTCTTTGTGATGGAAGAAGAGCTGGGAACAAGAATATAAATGAAAGGGCCAGGTTACTCCCGAGAATTCAGGCTATTTTATTTCACAGAGGGGTTTGGTATAATGTACCTTTTCAGTTCTCAAAGCATGTTTTCAGCCAGGTTGTCACATGGCCAGCAAAAGGACAAAGCCATGTGCCCGTTCAGTCCTGTGGAAGGCACTCTGGGCTCTGGGGAGGGTGCCTTCTGCGTTACAGGCTGCAAAACCGAGCGCTACGCATCTGGCCCAACCTGATTGATTGTCATGGATGGGCGCCGCTGAGGAGCTGCAGCCTTCTGCCATGGGAAGCGAAGAGAGGTACAAACGGCCTTTTTTCCAGCAGGAACCCCGACTCCTATTATTATTTTATTACAGTTATTAGCCCCTGTGTGATTTTTTTCTTCACGCGTAGATGCGGCCTGTCTATGGAGGAAATAGGTTTCGGTCATCTCGATCGGGAGCACAGGAAATGCTTCCCATGGCTCCGTGCCACGCTCTGCCGTTCGCGTTTCTCTCCTGTGGATTACGTAGGGCTGTGAGCTCCCTACCAAACTTGGGCTCCCACCGCACAGTTGCCTTTACGGGGGAAGCAGTCATTTCCCCCAGAGGCCAGCAGTGCAGTTAGACAAGATAGATAAGAGAGGGACACAGAAACAAAGGCAAGGCAAAGGGAAGTGACTCACCTGGAGCCATCGGCTCCCAGCGCGCAGAGCCTGGTGGTAGTCACCAGGGGCCTGTGACACAGCCGTGCTGCGACATCGCCCACCCCTTGTCACAGGATCCCGGGGGGACACACGCTAGGAACGCCCTTACGGCTTCCGGAGCGGGAGGACCCCTCTCTGGCCGACCGCATGCCTACCAGGCCAGGCGAGGGCTTGACCCACACCCAGAAGCCACGTCCCCTGTCTATTGCCTGTATCGACTCACCGGCAGCACCTTGAGGCCTCAACTTGGACTTTCAAGGTTTATATGCTTCTGTTGCTCCGCACAGACGTGACTTTATCCCTGGGATAAAGCAGCGCTTTCCCTCATGACTGCCAGCACTGCGTGTAGGCCATCATTGCCCAAATGAAGGCCAAGAGGGGCTTTATCTTTTGCACAAACACAGATTTGACATTTTTTCCAGCTCTGCTCAGGTCAGTAATTAAAAGCCTAGGAAGTGAGCACACATGAAATCATTCCTTCCGTACAGGCAGACAGATGGAGAGAAATTCCAGCCTGTTTCCACTCTTTTGTCTTCAGGGCATTTTTGGAATTTCCTTCAGGAAGTGAGGTTGCGACCCAAAGCCTTCCTCACCGAGCACGCTCCAGTTTCCCACAGTAAACCTTGCACAGCGATGACATACGCTACGAGAAGGTGAGGTTTATCTTCACACTCCAACTGCATCCTGTACAAGCTCTGTGAAACTTAAAAGTAAGACCGAGAGGGAATGGCAGCAAGAGAGGAAATGGAAGCTGAAGCTTTGGAAGAAATAATACAGCATCCATACGACGACCCAGCCAGCCTGCGCTGCCGCACCCAATGGGGCTACGGCCGCGTAGCTGAGAACACGGGTCTACGTTTCATAAACCTGATACTGAGCTAAGAATTAAACTTGTTTTGTTCTGTTTATGCTTCACTAGTTGTTGGAGAAAAACTGCTTGTGGTAATGCTCGTGTAGAGATTACTATAACGGCATTTCAGCGTGTGCTGAGGAAAAGGCAGAGTCTAGCATTCATTTTGTACTTTACATGATCTTTTAAGAGGCATCCTATGTCTTCATTGATCAGAAAGACCCCACAAAACTGGCTTAATCCCAGTACCAAAATCAAGGAATTCTTTCACTTCTATCAACAAAACCACACCCAGCACGAAACTCCCACAACAGTACAAAAGTCCCAGTACTGTGATAACAGAATCTTTAAAAAAAATCAGTTTATTAATGTTTAGAAGTCAATAAAGCTATGTGCAAATTGAACAATAAAAGTCAGGAACATTTTAAATACTATTTTTTAAACCAGAAAAAAAAAAAAAACAGTTTAATTGCACTGGAAATTTTACTACGAAGGCAATAAATTTTCTTTACAAAATAGCACTTCTAGGAGTTGCCAATAACTGTAAATCAGTCAACTGCTCTCAGCTATCCCAGATATACCACTTTTGTTACAGTAATACTCTAGGTGCATGAAGACTCCTGCATCGTATTAACTTATTTACATTGTACACATTCAACCCCATTAGCACAGGTTAGAAAAACAGAGGAGTAAAAATGACGCTGTAAATCAAATACATTCAATTTAATGACAGGTACTTCTTCCCCGAACTGATAAAATACAGACATCCTTGCTGAAATTACAGACGTGAATACAATGTGCCAAAACGTATTGCATTTCGTTATGGAAGTGCATTTATCTGTAGCCATTTTGCTTCAACTCTCCTTGTGTTTTTCTGAAACTCAAGGTATTCTTTTCAGATTTTCTGACCAACCTTTACCTTTGGAAATACCGTGCACCTGACACTGACCTTCCGTTCAGTTTTTAGCTCTTTTTACTTCGGCAAAAATGCTGCTGTTGTCAATGGTATCTTAACACTGTTAGCCTTACTCTCAGTCACCTTAAACAGAAATGACCTTTAGTTCTACCATGCGTTTGTCATGACAATGCAGTTTGTTTAATGCTAATAACAACGTGGCAAACAACATAGGGAGCCAAATGCTGCTCCGAGCTACCCCACACAAACTGACGCAGTCAACAGAATCGTACAGGTGGACATAACTGCCAAGCCTGTCTGGCTCTCGGTCTTCAAATGTAACACGGACCAACAAAAATTCACAGCTAAGATCTCGCTAAATCCCAACAGCTTTGGACTCTGCAAATAAAACCTTACTACTTTTCTAAAAACTCTGGAAAGTGATGCCGAATTACGGTTGTACGTGCTCTAAATTATATTTATTGTGATCTCTTCCCTTGTTATATGTTAAACAAACACTTCTGACCAACTATACCAGAGCCACTGCTAAACTCGGTACAGAAGGACCTTTGTGTCAGTGGTTTGCTGCAAGTAAAGGAAAAATAACTTCACATTCTTCTCACAGGGAAAAAAAAAAGGTTCATTCTCCCTTTCCCTCGTCCTCCCCCACTCTCTTTCTCTCACACACACCAGGCATCATTTCACCAAGGCATCAGTCTTTCAGAGTTACTAAGGAGATTTCAGGATATGAATGCGCCTGACAATCCTGAGCTGCCTCAGTGCAAAGACAAAACATGCTCCAGGGAAAAAGATTTTCAAGCCAGAACAGTCTGTCCCATTTCTTGAACTCCAGCCTCACAAGTGCACCGTTTGCCTCATTAGAACTAATGCTACTCGCTCACTTGGCCCAGCGCTGACGCAGTGAGCAGGAGGCGCCTCGGCTCCCCGTTTCAGAGGAAGGCTCTGGAATACACCTCCACGGTTACTCCTAAGAAGATGAGGTAACGTTGCCCGAAGACATGATGGTTTCAGGATGGTCACCTTCCTCCTTCTGTGGGTGGGAGGAGTTGTCAGACTTACTCCTGCTGAACTCCATCCCTCCGATGATAGGCCTCTTGAATTTGGTCCCCGAATCTGCCGGGGGACATTTGCAGCAGCACAAAATCTTGATGAAAGCCCTCCGCATTTCCTTGTTTGTTAACGTGTAGATGATAGGGTTCGTGGCTGAATTGAGCACGGCCAGCACTAAGAAATACTCTGCTTTATATAGGATTGGGCAGGTCTTCACTTTACAGCCCACATCCAGTAAAAGCAGGATGAACAAGGGAGCCCAGCAGGCAATGAAGGCACTCAGAACTATGATCACTGTCTTGAGCAACGCCAGTGACTTTTCTGAGCTCCTAGTAGCTTTGGTAATGTTTTTTCGAAATGTCAGCCTACGGCTCCTAGTCCTCACCATGGAGTAGATCCTGCAGTAGAGGACGACAATAGAGAGCAAAAGGCCAGTGAAAACTGTGGTGCAAAAGAGAATATAGTGCTTGTGGTAGAGAGGCAGCACGGTGGAGCAGTTGGACAAGAGGCTGATGCAGTTCCATCCCATAATGGGGAGTCCCCCGAGTATCACAGAGATAACCCAGCAAGCGCTGATCAGCAAGAAGGAGCGGAAGCTGTTGCTGCCATTGTGGAGCTTCATCTTCAGCATGGTGATGTATCTCTCGATGGCAATGGCCAACAAACTGAACACAGAAGCAGACAAGGCAACAAACATGCTGCCTTCTCTTACAAACCACTGGGAGGGGGTGAGGCTATAGGTTTTGTGTCCAGAGAGCAGGAGGTTGGCAGTGTACGCCACGCCAGCCAGCAAGTCTGAAAGAGCCAAGTTCCCAATGAAATAGTACATCGGTCTGTGAAATTTCTTGGTTTTCCAGATGGTGAGCAAGACAAAAATGTTCTCTAAGATTATAAAGCAGCAGATGATGATAAAAACCACCGACGTCACTTTTATTCCACTGTCCGCGTTCTCGTTTAGCTTCCCCGTGTAATTATAGTGCTCTTTGATGACATAGTTGACATCGGTGTTGGCGAGGCTGCTGACCACCTTCACCGGGGCGCTGGTGCCGGAGCTCATGGTGCCGGGCTGGGCGCCGCTTCCCCCGCGGCCGCCGACGGTGACGCCGAGCACAAACCCGGTGGCTGCCCGCAGCTCGCGCCCGCAGCCGGCCGGCAGTCCCGCACGGGCTCAGAAACAGCAGCCCTGGGAACAGGAGGCACAGACAAAGCCCGGGGTTAAAAGGAGGCAAGGAAACAACGCAACAAACTTGAAACGGTTCAGGGTAACCTGCTGACTGAATTGTACACCGGAGTCGCAAATGTAACCACACGGACATGAGTTTTATTCATCCGTTAAAATGCACGTGAAAGGTGGTTAGGCGTGTTACGCAGCTAAAGGCAGGGAGACAAAAAGCAGTTCTGTCACGCAGCGCTGCCCAGGTAAAGCTGCAGTCGGCAGGGGCTGGCTTGCTGGACTTGTTCGAGTGGGAGAGCCCTCGGTAAGTGCAGCACTAAGCACTTGTCTCTCGTTTTCTTCCGTGGGAAACGCGCCACAGACACAACAGCAGAGATTTAGAGAAGGAATCAGGCTTGAGGTGGTTTAACTGCAAATGCCTGGGAGCCTGCACAGAAAGCGCTTGCCAGAGCCGCGTTCCCCTCCTTCACTGGGGTCTGGACACGCTTTGGAAGGGGCCGGTAAGCAACACGGCGATGCCATCCCAAAGAGGGGGCAGGCAATTCGCTGCTGTGGAAGGGAGCACCGCAAAGCTGTGCAGGGGAAAGGAGCCCTTGACACGTAAAAGAGCACGCCTTACAAAGCCTAGAGCAGCGTTAAGTTTAGAAGAAGAAAGATCCTTAAGTAAGCTGCCCAGCGAGCCCGTTCCGTGCGTCTGAAACAAAGGAGCGGCACAAAGTACCCGGCGTTAGCAATAATTAGCACTTGAGCTTTCCATAGGAGCGCGGCCCCGGAGGAGGCTGCCCGCCTGCACGGCCCCTCGTCGGGGTGCTCCAACGAGCCGCCGCTGCAGGGCCGGGGAGCCCCCGCAGCTGAGGTGCGAGGCCGGCACCCCCCGGCCGCCCCCGGCCCAGCCCGCCCGGCCCCCGCCTCACCGTGCTCAGCCGCAGCGCGCTGCCCGCCTCGGCGCCCCGCATCGCGCCTCCGCAGCGAGCGACTCCGGCGGCCGGGCCCGGGGCTCGGCGGTTTTAACGCCGCCGCAGCGGCCGCTCCCCCCTCCGTTTCCGACCGTCCCCTCCTAACTCCTCCCTGCCCGCCGGCGGCCGCGGGGCGGCCCGGGACGGGACCTGGGCGCCCGGCCCGGCCCCGCCGCCTCCCCGCCCCCTCGCATGGGGCCCTCGGGTCCTCCTCGCCCCGGGGCAGCGACAAAGAAAGCCGAGGGAAGGAGCCGAGCGCCGCTTCCCGCCTTCCCCAGCTCGGGGCCGGGCCTTGCCGCCCTCACACAGCACGGCTCGGGGGGGCCCGGCCCGCGGGGCCCGGGGCGGGCGCCAGCCGCTGCCCCCCGGCCTGCGGCAGCCCCCCAGGGCCGAGGGCCAGCACTGGGAGCTGGTTCCTGGCACTTGACACCCCAAACACCGCCATGGAGCGGTGTTTCCACGTTAACGAAAAAAAAAAAACACAGGAGTCAGAGGGTGTTTAATAATAGGAAGAAAAGTTTTATTTATTTATTTATTAACTATGGTAGCAGTGTCATTATATAGAAGCTGCAAAAGAAGTTGTGGGTTTAGGTTTTATAATTCCTTCTTCAAAAGAAACCCACCTCGGCCAACGTGTACGGGTAATTCCTGATAACCCACAGTCGCTCTTGCTGCAGACATGTTCCTCTTCTTTCCTTGCTCTGTTAAGGCAACCTCAAATTGAAATGCAAAAGAATATCACAATAGACCAGAGCTTAATATATTAGGTCTTTTAGTTCATAGCATCACACAATTCAATTAGCAGTTATAGGGAGGCTGCTTTCCTCTGAAACACGGTAAGAGTAACACTACCCTCAGGAGGAGAGTCCTTATTTATGCTAATCGTCATGCTTCAATTGCTCCACGCCTCTCCCAGAATGACTCAGATAAATTACACCGGCAAACAGACATTGACTCTTCCACCACAAAGCTAGAAACTTGAAAAGATGTTTAGCCTCCTGAGAGCCTGGAGGAAAATACAGCCGTTAAATTACAACTGTCAGAAAAGGCATGCAAGATAAATCATGCTTGAGGTTGACATATGTATCCCCTGCAACTGCCTGACATACCCTAGATACTTCAAGCTTTCCCCCTTATTTAGCTAATCTATAGAAAATAATAAAAGTGCATTCATTAGGCATTTTCCTCTAGGAAATCATTCTCATAATTTTAAGCAAGAGGAACATATTAAAAGAACATGCTTTAATTAAAGGATAGAATGACTCAGGGTTTCAGTAGTCAGATGTACAGGCTTTCATGTTCAGGTTATTGGTAAACCAACAGAGAGGGCTCCAACTCAAAGATGTGACATCCAACAAATTATTTGTCAGAGGTTGTGTAAAATGTCTAGGCAGTTTCAGTTCCACGCCAAACAGCTGGCTATTTGCATCACAAAAAGCATTGTATTAGATGACCACACGCATTTATACCCATGTTGACATCTTAGCAGTGAGGATACTGAAACAGTGTTTTGTCCTTCTCAGGCAAGTGAAGCCAGCCTGGCTGATTCTGCACTGAAGGCTGTTTAAAACCTTGGAAAACGTAGGTTAACGTGGCTCAGCTGCACAGATCGCAACCTCCTCACAAGGGCTGAATCACACTAACAGGTAAATTCAGGCTGTTCCAGCCAACTCTACCAAGAGCACATGGATAAACATTTTGTGAGAAGATTTAAGCCAGGAATATACTCCGTCCCAACCAACAGAACAAGAATTCTCTTCTTAGCACCCTCCTATCTGCCAGGTCCTGTGTTAAGGACACTTGCAATTCCATGGAATACAAGACAGAAATCCAGAGTACAACTCCTCTGGAAACTCTACTCCGAGATTGCCTAGTCAGGAAAAAGAGAAAGGACAATATAATGAATAACACATGTAAGCTCTTATATACTCGAGTTTTTAGGATAAGCAGGAATGAATGTTGTAGTGTCTCACACATACACATAATTATTGGCTGCCTGTGATAAGCAAAATTCCTGCTGAAATTCCGACCAGAACTTAGTGTTGTGGGCATTGCAGAAACCTGGCTAGTCGCAGGGCAACAGTAATGCGAGATCTCCCAGACAAGCAGCCTAAATTTTAGCTATAGCATCTTAA
Organism: Nettapus auritus; assembly: GCA_011076525.1. Taxonomy (NCBI): domain Eukaryota; kingdom Metazoa; phylum Chordata; class Aves; order Anseriformes; family Anatidae; genus Nettapus; species Nettapus auritus. The sequence goes on along the minus strand of CM021772.1, from coordinate 3,574,536 downwards.
CTAAAATCACATCACAATCTGACGTGACTCAAACTGATCACTTTATGCCAATGAAACCAAAGAAAGATTGACATACCAATCAGTCCCATGAAAAAGCACTCAAACAATCCTTCACGAATTACAGAATTTGTCACACTCAGAATGTCAGAGTACTTTACAAAGAGATCTTATAAAAAGAAAGCAAAGCATCTTAAAATACAATCTTGTAGCCGAAAGATCTCTCTCCAGCATAATTCCTGGTAACTCTTAGCTGAGTAAAAGGAAATTACGCTGTCTTGCAGGAAAATGCTTTGACCTTGTCAGAAAAAGCAGTTGGGAACTGGGGGACTCCCAGCGCCTGCATCAGCGGCCTCTGACAGCAGCAGAAGATAGCGCTCTCGTAGTGCCGGCACTGCTGCGTTACGGACAATCGCAGCAGAGGAGTGTGTGAACATTATCCATCACGACAAGAGAAAAATCCCTGCAAGACACATTTCCAAAGGGTTTTTCTGCCACACACTACCCTTCTGCACCTTCAAAAATTCTAATCTATGCAAAACATCCTTTTAATCATTTTCACGATTAGAAGAAAGGTAAAAAACAATATGAAAAGTCTAAGACATTACTCCAGATTCAGACTTTTGCTGTAGACCTGGAACAAACATCGTATTTTGAGTAATTTTTTAAGATTTACACCGTACAACTGAGAAAAGAAAGCAGTTCGTACTGCGTAGCCTAGTGTTTGAATGCTCAGACTGTGCTTCCTATGGAATAACCAAACTAAATGATTAACTTTACCTGAAGGAAGATGAGTGCAGAGTACTAAACCAAGGCATTTCTACTGTCTTTGATACCATGAAACATGCTGGGTTAGAATTAGCTCCAGCATAACATTATACAGTGTTTTGTCAAGCAGTACAGACATAATCCTCTGAATTAGGACATTTGTGTCCTACCTTCAGCTCTACATGTTTTATCTGAAAGCCAGTTAACTTCTCAAAGCTATCATATAATACACTGTTGACGATATTTGCATAAAGCACTGATAGAAGCACCAAGTACTAATCATCTGTTTGTTTTCATTTGCCTTTTTTTTTTTTTTTTTTTTAAGAGATGAATACTATAAATTTGTAAGCAAAATGAATCTCACTGTAGTATAAGACAGGTGAATTCAACTCCAAGGGATGTCAGGCTTCACAGAAATCTGGCAAGACATATAACTTACTGGTGGGATTTGCAAAAGGACAAAAATATCTACTTATGACAATTGCTGTTAGAAACTGAACCGGTTATAAACGTTCTGCACATTGGAGCCTGCTCCTGTCTGTGCCGTTAACTAATACTTTACAAAATCTGTCAGGGAAAAAAAAAAACACACAGCAACAACTGCTTTGTTCAGAAGGGTTCAGATGACACCTTATATCAAATACATGCAGGTAAGAGAAACTTAATGACAGGACATGTGAGATAGTTTAAACCATACTGGAAGAACATGCCAGAAAGTTTCAAGAAAGCAGAGAAAATGCTTAAATTAGGCATTTTTGTATCGGTAAGAACACAACAAAGAAAAGGAAATGAAATGATTTTATTGAATTGTTAACATGATGTTGAATACAAGCTATTGTTACTGCTTTTTTTATTTTTATTTTTTAACTGATACTGATGGGGTACCCTGAGTACCCAGAAGAACAATCTATTCGTCAGCCTAAAATGAATTAAAGTTTCAATTGCATCACTTTTGAACTTTAGAACAATCTGGTTTTAAATTATCCCCTCCGCAATGGGTAAGTTAGACAAATTAGTTTTCTGTTGATATTCACGGCATTCAGATGTTCCGTATCTTCTTCCCTCACATTAAAATCAAAAGCCTGTTTTGGGGAAAAAAAAGAAAAAAAGAATAAAAACAGGCAATGAGAACACTGCAAAACCAGAAGCAGACACGTGTTAAGTATTAGCATTCTATAATTGAGATGAACTGTTTTTATTCTGAGTACTTGATACTGATCCGTTTTGTATCAACTGAATGGACTTTCTTAAAATGCCATTGTAAAAAGTTTGATACATTTGATACATCTTTACATATTACAAATGTTATATAAATATTAAGTATTATAATATAAAAATGCATTAGACACCAGGGAAGTAAATTTATACCACATTATACACATGACCTTCACAGCTATGCCTTGGTTTAACCTTTCACCAACTTTACACTGCATCCAAAGCAAGTGATTTACCATAAATTCATCTCAGCAGCACTCTACTCGTGGATACTCCATGGGATGACTCCAGGAGAACCATTAGGGAAGACTGAGTTCCAAGAACAAACCAAAACAAAACAAAGCCATCTCCGCTGTTGTTACCAGGAAACAGTGATTGTAACATTCCCCCTGCGCCCCCCACTGCAATTTCACAGCCAAGGTATGAACTTAAAGCAATTCATTATACAGGAACTCTGAAGCCTCATACAGAGAGAGGCTCCTATAGTCTTGGAAATGTATTTTGCTGCAGAAAAAATAGAGTAATCATTAATAGGATGATATCCCTGGAATTTCCTATTGGTAGGTCAGCTACAGAATGGTTCTCAAAGGGCTCTGGTGTGCAAAGCCCATACTGAGAGCATGAAAGATTCCTCTTGGGCACAGGTATTGAGATCTGGCACAAAAGGATCTGTGCAAGGCTAGGCGTCTCACGATATCGGCCACGTCTACCCTGAGTGCACAGAGTGATACTTATTATGCCACTGGGAAGCAGTATCAGAATCACTGATTTAAATTCATTTCAGGTTTGAGCTCCTTCTTCTCTTCTCTTCTCTTCTCTTCTCTTCTCTTCTCTTCTCTTCTC